>JAVQJG010271111.1:0-30819 GCA_036024015.1 Craterocephalus amniculus
CCATCCATTTTCTGAACCGCTTAATCCAAGTGGGTCGCGGGTATGCTGGAGCCTATCCCAGCTGTCAAGGGGCGAGAGGCGGGGTACACCCTGGACAGGTCGCCAGTCTGTCGCAGGGCTGATGGTAATTAAACAAAGCTTTATTAAATTGCATTGAATAATATCAGGAACAGCTAGGAATAGGAATATCATAAAAAATACATGAAAGATAAAAATATAAAAACAAATTTACCTTTGGGTACAATAAAATAAAATAAAATAAAATAAAACATTTTTTTATATAAGATGAAAAAGTTCTCTTTTTAATTTAATTTAATTTAATTCAAGCGCAGCTCCAAAAAAATAAAATAGAAATACATTTGTCCCAGCAGTTTTTTTTTATTTTTAATTTAGTTTAATTGAATTTTATTTAAATTTAATAAGAAAAGTTCTTCATCTCTTAGCATCTGTCATGCAGAATTACTTCATAAGTGTTTTAATTGCAACACTACAATGTGGTAAAACTTTTAATGTTCCAACATTTATTTCTTAAAATGATGCAAAAACTTCCATGTTCTGAAACAAATTAAGTCGGCAAAAAAGAAAAAAAAACTAGAGTCAAAGTGAATATTAATAAAGCATATGATTTAAATTAGACTAAATAAACTTTTTTCAACATTTTTTTCCCCTACATATATCCCTACACAATATAAGAGCAGCAGGATCAGGTCTAAGTGCAGAAACGGATTAGTTCAACACAAAGATGCTGATATTGTGGGTTAAGAGTTCAACAGGCTTAACATTGGGGTCACTTATCAGATCATTTCAGTTTTTCCTGGTTTTTTGAGGCGAGTGCAAAACACCTCTCAATAAATCTATCCTCAAATTGCATTAGAGTTGTGACAACATTATCTATTTAAAGATTCATACCATAATGTCTGCATTAATCAACATATTAACGGAAAATCCAACACAGACGGGCCTCATTAAGCTATTAGCAGGATAATACCCTCTATCTCCATCAGATAAGCCAGTCGGCAACAAGCAGGTGTCAGACATTGCTTCACTCTGGCTGCAGCACACATTTTATTATCTTTCACATGCACATATCTCATCTGTTCTTTGGTTCCACTGTGGGAAACAACAAGCAGAGGGAGAGTGTTTTATATGCTAAACATCCATTGCTAGGCATATCTATCTTGACATCGCTGCACCAGCTACCAAGTTATTTTCATGAATTATTAACTTTCGGCCAAGATAACACCAGACAGTGCATAGAAGGGGCTTCTGCTGTGTGATGGATAGCACCCTCGTTTTCATGGGAACAGAATCTAACACTTGGTATTACGCTGGCTGGCTGGAGGAAAAAGAAGAGACCTTCCAGTTACACAACGTTCATTTTATGTGAAACTCGTTTACCTTCGTCTTGTTAGGTTGGTAGTTTGCTAAGAAAAAAAAATCACAGAACGCCAACAATTCTGATGTTTCATAAGTTAGCAATCATCTTCCCTGTAAAATGTTTTACCTGAGGGCTAAGTTTGGAGCCGAGCTCCCGGTGACGGTACACAGGTACGGTTTGGTGTTGAACTGGGAAACCACCAGCTGGAAGGTGACTTGGGAAGTCTCGTACTGGACAGGACTGAAGGTCACGCTGATCATGGCTTCCCCGTTGGCTGGTATCACTCCTGGAAGAACAAGTGATTTGAAGTCATGGTTGTTTAGTTGTGCATTAGCTAGCAGCAAAACTGCAGCATCTAAACGCCTCAGTTTCAGTCAGATGAGCAGAGGAAGTCAGCAGGAGACACTAACTCAAAGCAACTTGGTTAAACTGCCATATTGGATACCAAAAAAAATCAATATTATTTTTCCAGGTATTTTTTTTAATGAAACGGGCAGAATGAAGCGAGTTAATCAAAACGACCATTTTTTGTTTTTCCTGGTTTTGTAATGTTCTACATTAACTTAGGCACATTTCTTTATGGGAAGACCCTTTTTAAAATCTTAAAAACGGGGGTCCAGGATTAAATTATAAAAGCCCCGTTTCCACTGAGTACTGGTCAGTACGCTTCTTTTTTTTCCACAGCCAAAAACTGGTAAAATGGCTATATGACGATCTAATTTGCATAACTGGCTTAGTACATATAATTGTAACAGACGCTGCGGCAGAGAAGGATAATGTCCTGTGAGGGGCAAAAAGTGAAGAAAAGTCGCCATAAATATGTTTAAAACAACAAAAAAACTTTCTTGTGTCACTATTCTCTTTGTTTTAGCTCAAGTTTTATCAATCATGCTAAACGGAGTGTACTTGTATAGCAGTTTTCTAGTCACATGACCACTCAAAGCACTTTGACACAACATGTCACATTCCCCCACACAGTTATACAGCACTTCTAGTAGAACATATCAAGAGCTTTTAACCAATCACACACATCCCGATAGACACAACAAGAAGCAACATGGGGTTCAGTGTCTCGCCCAAGGACACTTCATGACCAACTTTCTGTTTGGCAGACGACTACTCTTCCTCCTGAGCTACAGGAGCTGTATCACGATAAACGTAATTTTCTGTGGTTATAAGGCTGCAGGTACAGCTGTTGTTTTTGTTGTTACCTAAGGTCTGTGTAAACCGTGTGTCGTGTAAACAGGGTGCGCCAATCAGACTTGTCTCCTGAAACATTTCAGGTTGGACAGGGAGAAAAACATTGCCCTTTGCCTTAAAGCCCTGTTTAAAAGACGAAGGTGTAGGGCTAAGGCCTAATAGGGGGCAAAGAGATTGGGCCTTATACTTCTATAGTTACGCCCTATAGATGACGTTTATGTTCTGTTTTTGTCTTCCTTTGGTTGTTTTTTCTATTTTCTTGTATCTGCACCTCCACTCAGATATATCCCTCTTACAGGTGAGCTTTCTTACAATAGTCAGATTCTGAATCTGACGTCCTGAGTTTCTGTGACTACACACCCACATTAAAGCTGAGTTTTTAAGCTCTCTCTTGAATCACACAGACTAAAGGCTCCACTGTTGAAAGAGTTGAAAGAATCAACTGAATCAGACCTTACAGATTTTTACCCACTTTGCTCTCAAAGTGATTTTTGTTGTAGTCATCAAGACTTCTCTTCTTGATTCCAAACATTTAACAATAAACTGCCCAAAATCCAGCTTTAGTTCCTTTTGCTGCTCACGGCTCTGAGATGTCAGATGTTGAACAGAGCTCCATTGATCTCATCTCAGACTGGTACGAACATGTCATTGAAATTAAGATCATGGAGAATTTTCTCTCTTTATCTAGTTATGTATTTATTTTTATAAAAGATACAATTTTAAATTTACCAAATGTATCTTTATTTATTAAATAAATAAAATAAAATAAGATCATGGAGAATAAATAGATAAACAAATAAATAAATACATTTATTATAAAGAAAGAACGAGTTAAACCTTCAAAGCTGCTCTAGGAGAGATGAAAAAGAGGATGGAAATGAAGAGAAACTCATTTATGTCTCTTCTTCTCAGAGTAAAGCCAGCTGTAATCCAGATCCCACTTTTTCCACCATCTGTTATGATGCTTTCCAGACCATGAATACTGCTTCATGTCAGTGTGGAGGAACTGGAAGCATCTTTCATGTCCCGTAATGACTTATGTAACACACAGCGCAGAGGTTTAGAAAAAGAACTTTTGCTGTTTATATTCATATATTATTGTCTATTGTTTACTTTATTCCAGCTTTTTTATTATTTTAATATAACTGTAAATAAATTCAGGCGTTCAAGGTTTAAAGAGTCCATACCTGTTAGGGGATGGATGGTGAAGGCCTCATGTGGTTCAACAACAAACACCTGAAACTCAAAGCCAATGGGACAGGTGCATCTCAGAGGAATGGCGTGGCAGACACTGGAAGAAAAAAGAAAAGATAAGACTATTTTTTCTATGATTTGACACCAGCAGGTGAAAGGAGGCACGCTTGGTTGTCTTGAGGAATACAAAGAGACAGCGAAGACCTCAGGCAGATAGAAGGTCAAAAAAAAAACCACACACAAACCTTTGTCCAAGTGGTACGGCTGATAAGTCAATACGAGGAGGGATGTGCAGGTCATCGATGACAGGGTAAGCATGAACTGGAATTAACAGGTTCTCTTCCCCCTTAGAAAGCGTATAGGCAGGTTGAATGAACAAGACAGAGACAAAGGCATCAGAGAGAAGATAGAGCGGGTAAAAAAAGAGTAAAGATAAAAGAAATCTTAAAGATAAACGCAGAGATTTGTCATCATGTCTGTTTAAATATTTGCTGTAAGATGGAAGATAACAGTTGGTTTTATTTTAGAACTGTGAAAAAAAATGTGACTTCCAGGACAAACGGCATCCAAAGCGACGGAAGCTAACCTCACAGTTAACACGAACGCAGTCGTAGAAGTAACGCCACTCATCTGGACAGAATACGACCTTTAGACTGTAGGCGAGACCCGGGATGAGCCGAGACTTGATGGAAAGAGACGGATGAGTTGTGAGGGATGATGGTGACTGCACTCATGGACATGTAGAATAATGAATTTAGACCTGAGGCAGCACATACCTTTTTGGTGTAAGTCGTTTGGAAGAACTTGGTTAAGGTTGGAATGATATGAATATTCACAACTTCAGAAGAGATGTTCAGCAGTTTCTGTTGCGGAAGGAAAAGAAGAGAAGAAGCAATTTGATTTCAACAAATCATGCACATCTGAAAAAGTCATTTCCATATTCCCCGGCTTACATCCAGCTTATGCTTCATCAGGCATGGAAAGTGTAAAATCAGCTCTTATTCACTGAAAAAAAAACTTTTCTTCTGGTGTAACAGATTAAATAAGCGTTCCTTTTTCCTTCAAATTCATTGCAGAGTGTATGAAGATTCAAGGAAGCTGGAATAATTCCCACATGTGAGGGTGAAAGTGAGAGCATAAGCTAGACACCTGTACAATCTTTATTAATGCTGATCTGTGAAGCATTTGGTCAAAGAAATTTATGATTTTTTTTAACTTTCTTGCTCCTAAAACACTCCACATCATAATTACAATCACTTGTTTGAAACAAAATCAATTGTACCTAGTTTCTATCCCCAAACGGCTTTTTTGAAGCCTATTATAAGTAGGCCTTAAATGTAAAAAATAAATGTATATTAACAGAGAGAATAAAGCTGATGAAAACATGTGTAACATATTGAGTTTATACTATTTGCAAATGAATAACACTTAAGCTAAATTAAAGAATCATCTTTTTCATGGGACTTTTGTTTTTCACTTAAACTGTGCTCTTCAAGAACCCACTTGTTATCCTTTATTTGTCATATTCACCTGAATGTCACACCAAGAAGGAATAAATAAAGCACTTTATTGCGGAGGCTGTAAAGGCAGCTATTCATTCTTTTCCAAAATAACTCTCATTTAGCCTGTTAAAAAATATTTGGCATAATCAATGGTTTAAGAAAAAAAGTAAAGAAACAGCTCAAACGATCCTAACGCCAACACTTCTTTCCCTCACCAGGATCTTTACATAACTCTCTCCCAGCTTGAACCCACTGAAGTGAAGCTCTGGGGGTTCTGCTTGGATCTGGCTGTTGCCTCTCAGCTGGATGTAGATTTCTGTAAGCAAAATAAAATAAAATAAATAAAAATAATAAATAAATAAAATAATATCATATAATAAAATAAAAATAATTAAATAAATAAATAATTAAAAAGATAAATAATTAAAACAATAAAATAAATAAAATCTAACAAATAATGATAATAATAATAATAATAATAATAATGATAAGTAGAATAAAATAAAAACCATTTCCTAGATTATAAAAAATACAAACTAGCAGAAAATAAACACAATGCAAGTGGCACAGGTTTAAAAACAGTATGTTTTAAAGGTGATGCTTGTACTTGAGTCCAGCAGATGATTGGGGATGCTGGCTCTGCTCCTGCTCTCCTCCACTAGCTGGCTCAAGGGCAGCGGAGTCCCTTTCCTGAGGGGCTCGGAAAGGGCCACCTCCATCTTGGCAAAAGGTCAGCTCTGGCTCCTCATTTGAGAAATGACAGAGGGCTGGAGGAGAGTCAATGAGTCAGCTGGGAATTGGGAAATATTATGGGGTAAACCTAGAAACAAGTCTTTACCATACCAGAGGACAGACGTTAAAGGGCGTCAGGCTGTTTTTAACTGACCAAACTGAAGTTAATTAATTAGTTAGCAAATATAAGCTCACAAACGTATATATGCCGTAAAACTGACAATTAGTAATGTCAAAATGTAGTTAAACGTTAGCAAGGAGGCTATAACGAAGCATTTAAATCCATATTAACTTCAAGAAAAGCTACTTTATGAATATTTCTTCAAAATATACACACATTAAACTACTCAAATTTTACCTTCATGTCTCACTTATAGCACAGACTAACGGCTGCGGTTACCTCGCTGAATAAAGCAGCTATATTCCGTGTCTTTTTTATATTTCGTCTAAACACATTTTGTTTTGTTAATGTAAGGACCCCACCAAAGCTGTGGTTACCATAGTGACGCCTGGGCGGGGAAAAGGGACCTAAGTGCGAACATGATTCGTTGGGTGAACCTTCAATTAGCTTCCATCAAGCTAGCTAAAATCTGACCGGAAGCCCTAAATTTTCTTTCAAAATACGATATGACTGCATGTAACACTTCTTTGTACTCAATTAAATATATATTTAAAAAAAGTTTAAAACACACTACTCTATATTTGTACTGAAACTAAGTAATTTACTAAATAAAATTAAGCTCGTTCTGTACCGAGTGAACATATAAAGAATTTATTATAATTACAATTTACGTAACTTCCGTTCGTATTCACGCTACCTTTACAGAGTCGCCTGTAACTATTCTGCAGAGTACAGTGCATAGTTGTCAACATACCGCATGAGTCCATGTTTGATTTTCTGGGCTCATATATCTGCACTTTTCACTCTGATCAGATATGCGGCTTGGAGTTTGGACCTAACTCCGCATCTTCAGCAGATAAAGAGACACTGCCCCACATAATGAAGAAAGTTGTACTTATTGGGGTGTTACTTTTACCTCAGGTGAGGAAATAGCCGTCTATTTCATATTAATAAAAGATCATTATATTGATCAATTGGAATATTTCCTTCTTCTTTTTTGAAAAAAAACCCACATTTTTTTCAGGTAAAGTCATCAGCAGGTTGTCATCCTCATGCCAATCTTGTAAAGGAAGAAGAACAGTGCAAGAATGACTTGTTGTTGGAGTCACGTAAAGCAACAGGTAAGTCTATGCAACTTCTTTGAGTTGTATTATAAACTATTCTAAAAATACTTATCAAAATCTGCTCTTAGAAAGAACTTGATGATCAGGTTTGTTGCTAATGAGTATAATAACTGAATTTAGCTTTTTAACCTAGAGAGAAATAATGTTTTAGTGACAGCTAGTGGTCATATAATAAAATGCACTTTGATATCCGCAGACTAAACCTCAACAGCCATTCACTGCACACTTAAGGATAACTATGACACATATGCTTATTTCACCCGTGTTACCTTTATTAAAAGAACATAATCTGAAATAAATTAGATTCATTCCTATCATCCATTTTCAGCACCACTTTTACAGGTGCATGGTTGCATTTGGTTTCCTTATTAAATTGAAAAAAAAGTGAAATGGAAGAACAAACATAATGTCTGGATTTGCAAGCTTCAAACGCATATTTTCTTTCCAAATCAAACATAAAAATTAGACACTGAAATAGACATTTACCATTTCATGAACAACATGAGCTCAGTTTGACTATGGTAGGCACACATCTTTAAAAATTTGGAACAGATGCAACTTAAGACTGTAAGAGTCATTTTTACAAATCAAGAAACAAATGTAGGCACATTTTACAACTAATTAGATTTATTGAGGACAGGTCAGTAACATGAGGGCCATAAAAGGAGCATCTCAGAGAGTCTCTCTGAGGCTCATCAATCTGAGACAAACTGCTTGTAAACATGGAGGAACTATTTCAGAAAAATGTTATTTAGATTTTGAAGATCCCACTATCCAAACTTTATAAAATCAAAACATTTCAAGAATGAATATCTGGCAAATTTCCACTCCGTTCTTATTTACATTTTACACAGCGTCACAACTTTTCAGGACATGTTGTTGCAAATCGTAATGAGAAAATGTGCCATTTCTCTCTAAGAAAACAACATTAGCATCCACTGCCAGGGAATGTGGGACCACTTGAACTGCTGGCCACCTGCTTCTCTTGGGGAAACAGTCTCTCAGCCTTGCCCGGAGTTTTTTAATTCAGAAGGTGAGCTATACACATCTGCAAACAGTGACGCACATTTACACTGACACCTGCTATCCATACTACATTGCACCGGTTAATTATTTGCCAAGGAAAACTAATTTGTTTTCATAAGGAAGTGAGACGTCTTCCTCCTCTCCGGGTCTCTATCCAAACAGTCGGCCATAAAAAGCTTGTGTACACATAGCCAGTGGGTAATGAGAGTGTTAGATTTATGTTGGAAGACAAGGATGATGGATTCCTTTATAAATTATCTGAAGAGATGGAGGTTTATTGGAGAGACTACATTGCTAAATTGATCCAGTAGGTCTAATACTCTGTGTACTGTGCAACCCTTTTGTTTATCATTCATCATAACATTCTTCTGTCGGATCACATTTTCCAATAAAGATTTTATTTTATTTTTATTTTATAGATAAAGTTTATCGCAACTGTACAGCCAGTGGATGGACAGATCCCCTTATCCCACATGAAGATGCATGTGGAGGCTTCGGTGACACATTTCACCTTCCTGGGGAGGTTGGTAGTTTCTAATATCTGTGTACTGTGTGTAGTTTATAAAGGATTAGACGAGTCATGAATCATGAATCTACTTCGACGCAATCAGATTGGCTTGTAACCTTTTAAAGTGGTCTTGTGTGGCAGTTCTTAGGGCTGTCAGAAAGATTTTCTTGGAACATTTGTTGTTTTTTTGTGTCATTTTCAGGCCAGTCCCTTGTTAATGATTAGTATCAAAGGAATGTCTTTATTCAAGTTATTCAAGACTGATTTATGAATCATTCAAGGATGAAAAAGGAGCCTAGGTCAAGTGATAAACCAGTGTTTGGGTGATAACGAAACAGTTGAAAAGAAAAAAATACTTAAAACGGTAGCTTTAGGCACTCTGTGGCTATCAGCATGCCACAACGACATACCTGAAATCAGAAAAGTAACAAATCATACTACAGACTAAATAAAGGTTATTTCTATCTATCAGCTAAAAACTTGGCAGTTATGGTGTGGAGTCTGTCCAAGTTGGGGAAACAGAGCACATGGAGAAGTGTCAGGCCAGCAGATCAACTGCATCTGAAAGTGATGAAAACTATCAAGCAAATCAGGGAAGGGTGTCAAAATAAAGCCGATATAAATACAGGCTATATGTAAATCATGGCTGAATGTTAAAGAGGGATTCAATAGCCTGACAGCTGGAGGAAATAAACAGCTTCAAGGTCTGGTAGCAGCCTGCAAGCTCAACAAAGTCAGTGTAACCTGAAGTAATTAAGAATTGAGCCAGAACAATCAGATAAAATAAAGACTACTCACTTTGAAAACAAAAACATGTTTTTTTTCTTAAAATCCGGGAAAACACACTAGCACAGTTAAATCAATCGAATGACACCAGTTTAAAATCCATGCACAAATGGGCTGTGATGCTAGTTGCTAATGAACTTTGTGTAGCCAAGTTTGAAGCTAACATTAAGTTTTCCTTAATCCTAATGTGAATACTGCTCTCATTTGTTTTAAAATGAAAATATGTTACAGTCTGAAACTGTTTCTGGCTAGCTTGTGATTAGCTAATGCAGCATCCATATAAAAACATTTTTCTGTAAAAAGGCTTCCAGAAGTGATTGGAAGTTATACTTGCACTGCAATGTAAATAAACCTGTTTCTGATTCTTGTGACTCAAAAAAGAAGAAACGGAAATCCTTCCAACCTTAAAATCCAACATCAATACCATGAACTAAACCTCCATAAACTACCAACTTTATGCCACCGCTGTCAGTTTTTGTGACTTAAAATTAGTTATTAACCAAAAGTACAGACAAAGTTATGTAAGTGAACATATTTTTTCAATTTTGGCATTCACATACTAGGCCTACAGAGTGATGTTTGTAGCAAATCCTACTGTGACTCTTGCAATCTGAAAGGTGTTGGACACGGGTTGGATATCAGTCTAGCTCATAATTCTTTCTGTGGGTGAAAGGATAATAAAATTATTATTTGTTAAGTCTGGAAATTAGAAGTAAGGGGGTGCGAGCCAGCAGAACTTTGCCTGGTTCTTAAATGCTTGAAAAATTTATTTGGGGGCCCACACAGAAAACACATCTGTACATTTACAATATAACATTTTGTTTTAGTCGTTTCTTTTGCTTCCCCTCTTCTAGTATATGCTAAGCTATGCTATCAAACTTTGCACACAAAAATTAACTAAATAATATTGAATAAACTAAAGGGCTCAAAAGTAGAGCGGTAGATAACAAACTAGCTAACCTAAGCCTGTTCTTGTGTTCCCTGTCATCACTGTTGCCATGTTGAGCAATGAAATTTAGTCGTTAAATATAATCCTTACATATAGCATCTGTAAATATATCAATTTAACACATCGACATGTCGTTGGATGTAAATTTGATGCCTGATTCCTGAAAACCTGACCCTTATCTAACTCTATATAAACTGGGATAAAACATGTTTATAATAGGTTGAATAAAAATATGATTTCCAATGAGAAAATGTCAAGTTTGTTCAGTTAATTTGCATTGTTCAGTCCACAGACTCCCATTTGTATTTCTCTTACGTGAAAACCATGTACACAGCCGGATACACACTCTCTCTCATCTCTCTGACCATCGCCATCACCATATTCTGCCTGTTTAGGTGAGAAACATTTATGTCATTCATCTCCCTGTTACTGCCATGTTTCCATTTCTTTTTTTAGCTTTTGGTTGCACATTGCTGACTGAACCTGCCTTTAAAGCTGAATTAATATGTCTCCAGGAAACTGCACTGTACCAGGAACTACATTCACATCCAGCTGTTTATCTCTTTCATCCTGAGAGCCATGTTTATCTTCATCCGAGACACACTGCTATTTACGGATGAAGAGCTCTATCACTGTGACTATTACCCGGTATGGACTCCTGACTAAGTGCTTTTACGCTGTAAAATACCCAGACAATTATCTGAGGACACTTAGGCTGAGAATTTACTTGTTTGTTAATCTATTTCCGCCAGAGGGTAGATTCAAGAGCTCAGCCAGGATAAGGTTGCAGAATTTTTAAAGTTTAAATGTAACAACAAACAATGCTGAACACTTTTTATCATCTCCCTATTGATGTGTAACAGGTGGCGTGTAAGATCGTTCTGATGTTTTCCAACTACTCCATCCTTGCCAACTATAGCTGGCTGTTGGTGGAGGGTCATTTCCTGTTCACTTTGGTGAGCCGTTCCTTCTTCTCTCTAAAGAAACACCTCGTTTGGTACATCGTCCTAAGTTGGGGTACTGCATAATCATCATCATCATCATCAACATTTATTTGGTCAGGAAATACTGCCGCCGTGTCTTTGTAGATTTAATTAAAGTTTATTTGATCACACAGGTTTACCAGCTATTGTTATTGCCTGCTGGGGATGTGCTAAGTACTTTTATGAAGATGAAGGGTAAGGAGATGGAAATGTGCTTAGCTTATTCGTTTATATGTTATTATGTAGTTTGATTTTGTAATTATATCTCATTTTTGTATCGTAGCTGTTGGGAAACCAGGGGACACGAATGGATTTGGTGGATACTCCGGGTGCCCGTTCTTCTAACTATATTTGTAAAAGCTTCATTCCTTTTACTCTTCTTTTAGTGTATGCCAGTTACTTAGAATTCATAAAAATGTAAAACATTATATCAAAAACTGCTCAATATTTTAGCAGGCCTGAATTCATTTTCTTCACTATGCTGAGAGCATTAAAATAAGAACAGGAGACCACTGCTGGTTGTATGCAAAATGCAAAGCTAACATTATTAGCCAGCTAGCTAGACATAGAATAAGGTTAGGGAATTAGGTAGCTGCTTGTTTATAGAAGCAAAAAAATAAAAAAGTTTACAGCTATATATAATATTTTGGGAAATGCATTTCTTCCCAATCTTACCAGCATTATATTGAAAACAGGAAATCGTTCTTGCTTGTAAAGTAAATGTAAAGCTGCTAGTTAGCTTAGCATAGAATGAGTACAGGAAATGAGGAACCTAACAGCCTGATTCTGTGGAAGGATACGCTTATATACGTTGATGTTTTTGGAATTGCGTTTTTTTTACAAGAAGCAATAACATAAGAACTGGAAACCGCTCCTGCTTGTATATTAAAGATAGCATCTATTTAGCGTACCAGAGAACAAGGTTAGAATAAGAGGCAGCTGCTTCAATGATCCAGTCAAAAAAAAGGAAAATTTGACTCACTTTACCTCTGCCTCTAATGTATAAAACTAAGTTGTGTATTAATTCCCAATCCACTTCAAGTCAGAAGAAATACAGGAAGTTGATTAAACAACCCGACAAATGGAAAAACTTGTAGACAGAACGTAAACGTGAACAAAAACGTTAAAAAAAGTTTATGTAAGGCCTACTGTAGTAGTTGTGCACTTTCCAAGCTAATCATTAACATAACTAGCAAGTGTTGGTAGCTAACCTTTAGCATAAAAGAAGGCACTTCATAAATGTTTTTTTTACCAATATATTTAACAATATATTTTTCCATTTAGAACATAACAATTTTCTTTGGTTTTAATCATTTTAGATCAATCTCATCTTTTTCTTGGGAATTTTGAGGATAATTGTGAGCAAACTCAGGATGCCAGACGCACAGGGGAATGAATTCAGCCAGTACAAGTGAGTATTATTGCACTGTGATTCTATTATATTTGATCCCGGATGAGCATTTCCACTCCACATAGAGTAGGAAAGAAGTAACCCCAAATTGAAGAGCTAGAGGACCAGCACGTCTTAATCCCAGAAGTAAAGATAAACTTCTCCAAAATGGAAGATAAGAGCCAAGTGGAAGGACCAAGAGTAGGAAATAAGATTGCAAAGTTTGTGCTTGTAAAAGAGTAAAAATAATAGCTGGTTAGATTTTCAATGTCCTCCAGTTAAGTTTCATAAAGAACATTTTTCCCTACCCTTTAAATAAAATCAATACCCTCTTTCACTTATCTGTTGTACAAATACATTTTTGTCAACCCACTCCTCCTCATCTGTGGCAAGCCTTATCGATCCGGCTCAGAGATGTATCAGCAGCAGGATTAACTTCAGCACCCCATTATGGCTCTGTGCTTTCACACATGACATGGAACATTTGTCCCAGCTAAAAATGGCATCTTCCAAACTACGATCCCTTACAGGCAGTAGTGGGGTTTTATGGTTAATATTAATGTTGCCACATCTTGGACATCATTGATTTAAGAAGCCACAAAATTCTCATAAAAAGATAATTGGTAGGTTTAGATGGCAGGATAGTCAACTCTTTGTTTTTCCTTTCAAAATTAAAGAAAGAAATAGAATAAATTTTAAAATAAAACGAACAGCCCCTTTAATGAAGTAATTTCATGGCTGGTCAAAAATAAAATAAAAAATAGGTTAAAGAATAATCTTTTTGAATGAATATGTTCCATTTATAATGCAATCATCATTCTCTTGGTGCCATTTTACTGGTGGCTTGGTTTCAACAAAGGACTATTTAACTTTCCATCTTTACAACTCTGTGATTCTGACTTATTTTGATGGCACAGTGACTTTGACTCTGTGCATTTCTGGAACCATGGTTGTCCACCAGCATCCAGAGGCTGACAAATCCCTGTTCACACCTTTTTTCCAGCCCAGTAAATCACATTAACACAGCATTTAGCTCTCCGGCACAATGCGAGCAACTGGACACCAACATGACGGCTGTTCAAAACATGCACTGTGGCTGATTCAGTAAAGAAACCCAAGAAGATATTTAAAAAGAGAGGGAAAGGGGATGAGTTTTACTGGAAGGGTGCGAGATGGATGCTGTTGTTAAATCTGCTATAGTTCAGTAGTGCAGCTTTCAGAAAGTGTCATTTCCTGGTTAGGTTTAGGCAAAACTATTCACTGCTTACATATCTGAAACTTTAGAGGTTAACCATGGAAATTTTGTTTTTCTCTTACCAGGAGGTTGATCAAATCCACCTTTTTCCTGGTGGCTCTGTTTGGCCTGCATTACATCTTATTTGTGTTTTTACCTGTTGAAGTCAGCAGCTCTGTGTTTAAGATATGGATGCTAGCAGAGCTGGCTCTCTCATCCACACAGGTAACGTTGGGGAATGTTCAGGAGATGGGAATATACACTTGGAATAATGAAAACTTAATCTAACTATAAATGTTCTCTCCCTATATTTATAAGGGTTTCGTGGTTGCTGTCCTCTACTGCTTCGTGAACGGAGAGGTAAGAACTGGTCAGCCATGAAGACTGGATGTGAGCTCAGAAAGTATCGACCATATAAAAAACCATGTGCACATTTATAGGTGCAGCAGGAGTTTAAGAGGAGGTGGAGGAGATGGAGGCTCACTCAGCACCTCCCGACTCGACCCAGACCCCATCACAGCTCCATCAGCCAGAGCGGGTCTCCTCATACCCAGGTCTCCCTGCTGCCCTGCTCTCCAAGCAGTCAGACGCCAACCAGCAGACTCCCACTGGACACTCTGGAGATGTGATTTAAGTAGTTTTTGGCTCTTCCTCTCTTCATGATGAATGTTAGATAAACATGTCCAGCAAGAACTGTTTGTATATATACATGATATTAAAATGGACTTTGCATGATTTTTTGGGGGGGGCGGGGGCGGGCGTGATGAAGAATGCTATACTCGAGTCACCCCTAATTTTGACAAATCTCTAGTGTGAGACAGAATTACACCCAGGGTATAAAGGTGAAGGCCACACAAAAGACTTCCATCATCATCGATTTATGTAATCTTTCAGTTCCTTTTTTTTTTTTTTTTTACCATTTACTCTAGTATGGAAATGGGAAAATGCTAATTTAGACCCTAAACACATCTAAGAACCCAATTATTAAAATGTACTCATACATTTTAATATGTACTCATGTACTCATACATTTTAATAAAACTATGAAATAGACATGAAATGTGTTTATTGGGAAACGAGGGATGGCCTTCAAAGACAATGACACTTTGTTCATGGATCATAGCAAATAAGGGAAGATGCAAGATGATTTACATAAAAACAGTTGATCACGCGATTGAAACAATGTAGTGTAACGTAATGCGTGACCTAACCAAACAAAAACAAACTGAACAAAAATGCCTTAAAGGTTTGATGGACGGAAAGTGCACCATCCGCCAAGAAAGGGTGGACCTTTTATGAAAAGCTATGTGGATACTCTGTGGATTTTGAATATTGATTTTGAGTTGCAGGCCAGAGGCCCATGAGGTCTGATGTCGCAAATTTGCCCAAGAAATCCTACTGTGGTCTTTAATTGATAAATTTGTACCTTGCATGAAGTTGATGCCCCCCTGACATCAGGGAATGTCCATTGATAAAGTTATAAAAGAGACGAGAACTCCAGTGTGCCATTCACCAGGGGCACTACTCAACCTGGGCAACTGTCTCCATACTCTATGGCAACCCAAAGAGGACACACAGTTGTCTGCAAAGGTATCCCTACCCTTTAATTAAATAAGGGAAAAAACAGTTCTCATTGAAAGAAGCTGAAACTGACTAAAGTAATTAAGAAGTAAGAATTTTGCCTTTACTTCAATGGAAAGGTGGGTATAATTTTGAGGACAACTGTAGCTCCCTCTCAGCCTCAAAATGGAAAACAACTGGAGGCAACTAAACAGGACAGACCTCCGCCAAACCATTGTCGTTTTTCTAAGTTCTTGCTTTAGTGGCAAAATATTCCTACCTTTCCAAAGTAAACAATCCTGTAAAAATTCCTTAATCCAGGGTGACTTAAAACCACTGACTACCAATTTGCCCATGCTCATGACCATGTGTGGTCAAATGGGAATGCTACAGTTCACATCCAAGCTGGGTATTTCTAAATGATATCTATTGAATTATAAAACCATTTTAAAATTACCGACAGCACATAAATCACTGGGAGTAAATGTAGCTAAAGCCGCCATGAAGACTTGAGGGAATTTGTCGTGGTACTTGTGAGTAAAATAAATTTTTTTTTTTAAATTGTAGCCTACTGGCAGTTTTTCTGCTTAGCCATCTCTGACCGAAATTAGAGCTCAAATTCTCTTAGATGTAAGTCTGCACACTTTCACACATCTTAAGCTTATTAAAGGAAAACAGAAACATACTGAGGCTTCTGTGCTTTTTTCGAGTCAGTTCAGAAACAAAAGGCCTTAACCTGAAGTGGTTTGAAAAAATTTTATTAAGAAGACAGTCTAAATTCCATATTTTTCTTTCAGCTTCTCCACCAAATCAATGTAAGCTCCCATTGCCTCTTCTCTGGTCATACCTGTATGAAAAAGACAACGCATTGGTTCATAATGTGAATCATAGCAAAACTTTTCTCTTTCTACTTTTTACTTCTGTTGACAATAATTAATCTTCTGTAAAGCCAGAGTTGACTGAACAGTTCATTTTTCCCATCAATTCTTTAAAAGACTTAATAAATCCAACCTTTTCTTTCATTCCATCCATCCCATTTAGCCTTTCCTGCGAAATCAAACATTCCTGGACGTTCTGTGGATGTAAAAGCAAACATCAGGAATTCACAAAAGTCTTTGTCTGATCACATATCTGTCCACGAACAAATAAGTTGGAAGAGTTTTCTAAATTTGATCAAACCTTTATTTGATGAACACATTTACAAAGAAATCCTAAAGTTAGTCAATAACATTCATGAATGTATTCGGAAAATGCAAAAGGAAAAAACTAATTTGATGAAGCAACATACATGTACTGAACTGAACATCCTGAAAATAATAATAATTAATATAAATTTGCTAAATTATAATTTAGTGAACTGATATTACCCTTATATTTTTTGATTGTGCTTGAACCACAATTGAAAAACAATGTCATGACTTTCATAAAATTTAGATTTATTATTACTTTTGTCAATTTCAGCTTATTTCAGTGACAACCGCTGTTTTTTTCCTCCTTTTAATTAAAGTGTGAAAGCTCAGTTGATCTGGGTTCAACTACTCTATCTAGGCTGCATAATCGAGCACAGATCCCTTGAGCATCTCCAACATTAAACATTGGATTAAAAAAATTTACTTAAGTGTTCAAACAAATATTTGTAATTAATTTTAAAAAATACAAGTTAAAAAAGGCATTAAACTGTAAATTTCATGTATTGTTGCACCCCATACCATAGTCTTCTGTATAGGATACATTTCTATTGTTTTTTTCTATCTATTAAAATGCAGAATCCATAGGTCACCTATACTTCTCTTCTCTATTCAGATGCAATTTTTAAGCATTTCAACCACCCTCAGCATCATCTGCTCCTGTTCTGTTGACCTGGGCCCAGCTTAGTTACACAGCATTAGGCCTGAAGGTCCAAACGTACCAGAGATCTAAGATCACATCACTGAATTTGTATCAGCAGCAGCAACAGTTGTCATGACATTAAAAATGACTTTGCACTACAAAAGTCTGGAGGTGTGAGACTGTAAGGACAGTCAGTTGAGAACTTAATGCATGTCTGAGTAGGAAGATGAGGCCAGTGGTCTGCAATCAGTAACAACCAGAAACACTGATTATGTGTGTGGTGTGACTGTGTTTGGGTTGAAAAAAAAGCTTTATATCAGCAGATCAGTACGAGCGTTGCTTGCCAAACTTGCCAAACCTCATTTCTTCCTCAACCCCACCCGTCTCCAGATTTCACAAGAGCCTCTAACTTCCACATTTCCCTCCACCAGCAACTCACCTGTATTAATATCACCCACAGTGGCTTGCTTAAATAAACCATACAGCGCACGCAGCTCTCCATGATCCGGCCTCTGCTTCAGTACTTTCACCTCCTCTGCTGCTTTCTTGAAAGACTCCTGCAGATTAAAGGCAAGTCAAATTTTCTACCATTTCAACTTTCCACCTCATTACAGCTGAAAATATCTGAGTTTCTTTGGCTACGCCCACAGAAAGTCCCACATTTTAACACCAGCAGCCATATTAGTAGATCACACTCACCTCCATGTCTGCTGCTGCCGGGCTCCACCGTCTCTCTGTGAGTCAAAGTTCGCCAAACTAGTCAGACAACCAAGTCTGAGGAAACCACAGTGGGAGTTTCCTTACTCCCGCACATGCGACACAACTAGGGCTGTCACCACAAGATGGCAGCATCCGCTCAGTCTACGGCCGCTGATGCTGATTTTAGTGCCGCTCTGCTTGAATCAGAGCTCATGAAATGTAGCGATGTCATCTAAAAATCCCAGAAAGACCCCACATCTGTGATAATTTAGAGAAATCTGAAATCTACCAGAAAAAGTTGTGTTTGTGGGAGGAAAATGTGGAACAAGTTGTGGGAAAAACACAATATATGTTGAAATATCCACCAATTCAAATCAATATACAAAAATGTTAGTAGAAAAGTATGTACCAGAAATTGTACAGAATGAAAAGGTAATTTAAATTAAGAAATATATAATTATGAGAGTTATTACAGATGGCAAACTTATTGATAATTATTGTATTGATATCATCACCATGTTAGGTGTCATGTTGGAAAGATAACTGACTTATGGTTCTGTCACAAAACAACTACTATATTGATTGATTGTATATACTGAGTATTATTAATATTGTTTTGTTATAAGATTATGTAATGTCTAGTAATTAATAAAAATTCTGGTATATGTTCTCAGCTTTAGTCTTTTTGCTTGCTTTTCTTTTTATTCCCATTACTGTTTTTATAATTGTCATTATGTTCAAACAAACTTTTCAATCAAATCCGACAAGAGAAATTGTTGTAGAAAATATTTATTCAGTTTTTTGGCAACAGGCACGATAAAAAAAAAAATTTCATTCTGACTCTGTAGTTCATCTTTGGCACGAGGAGAAAATATGTAGTTACTGAGGAGTAATAGGGTTATCAGCAGGTTGGACAGCGAATCAGGTTGGACAGCGATGCAGGTTAGTGCATAGACAGGTATGGAGCTAAGATAGGGACACAAGTTTTCTAACTTGTATATATTCATGTTAGTTTGGGTAAAACGTACAGATACAAGTCAAATCTACAAGTAAATTTTAATACAAGTACAGAAAATACCAGTAAATCTTATAAGTACTAAACATTTGACCCTTCCGTTACTCCAACCCATAACCATCTGTGGATACCAGCTAACCGAGGCTAGCCCGTCTGTAACAGGCAAGTGGTTTTATGGTTAAACATTTACCATCAGCCAAATGAGCTGATCAATGATTGGATATGATTTCCCAATTTCAGAAAGAAATATTTGAGTTTCCATGAAATGGCTCTGCTTTGATCAGCTTGGTCAGAAGGTTGTTACCAAACTTTTCCATCCACGGAAAGTTTTACTACAGACACAGAGACTAATGTTCCAACCTTTCATGCTGTACTAAGGAAGTTCACGTAGAAATTCATGTGTTCATTTTAGATTAATGTACCTGAAATAATTAATCAATGTTATCCCTCTCCTCTCCATGACTGGTTAGGAGTTAGCGTAATCTGATTGGCTCTTGATGAGATGTGTAAAAAGTTTGGTTCATGTAAAACTTTCTTATATTTTCAGATCTGCAGAATTTAAACCTGTACTTTTTCAGAGTATCCATATTATAAAACTTTTGTTCCTAATCTGTCACCATAACTCGGCAGTGTTTCAGACTTTATCAGTGAGGATTTATGGTCAGAGAGGTGTGGCTTTTCTCTTCTTTCATAAACTATTTTGTACTTTATGAATCCATTACATTAACATTAGGAATTTCGTGGGTATAAATAATAAATACGTAAATGTTGTCACTTATTACTGCTTCCACTTCTGATTCTGGCCAAAGCTTTGTTTTTGTTTTATGAGAAACTAGTTAAAATAGTTGGACTAGAGAGAGAAATTAAAACAGACTTGACCTTTTTTAAGGAAGGAGAAACGGACGCTCTAAACCTCATCGGACTGCAAATTAACAGCAGGGAAAATGACTGATATTGAAATCTTTTCAGACTAGTGGAGCTTCACTTTTTGCAGGTCACTGCTTCTGCATTATCATAATAAATTAAGTGTTTATGTAACTCTCCTCTATTGTAGATTTTCTACATGTTCATAGTGTAAAAACATCACATTGAGTTTTCACTTTAAAGACAAAGTGAGCATATAATACATAAAAATATAAGGGAGCTAAACCAGCACGTAAAAGATAAAATGAAAGCAAACAAAGTCTAAAGCTCAGATGAGAGCTGATGGAGCTTTTTTGAGCTGTAACAGTAAATCAAGTTAAAACTAACACTGTTCTTCTGTTTGATTCTTCTCAAAGAAAACAAAGGTGCAGCAACAAACTGATCATTTCCGACTGTTTATGGTGCTTTAAGGTCGACCGTCCCCCCTCTCTTGGATCTCCGAGGGTTTTCCGGCTAATTAACGGCCAGAAGAGGCGAGTTTTTAATAGATTCCAGAAGAATATAAATATTTGATCTCCTCTGCTGCCGATATGGAGCGATGCCTCACACGTTGCTGATGTCCTCCAGCCCGTTGCGGCAGTCTTCGGTGGGCAGGAGGAATCGGATGTGGCGGCTTCGCTCCCAGCCGCGGCGGATCCGTCTGAGCCGCCCGGCCACGCAGGGCACAAAGAGCGCCAGGCGGCCCAGCAGGACCGCCACGGGGAGGAGCAGAACCAGGACGAAGGTGGGGGGGAGGTACAAGCGGTACTGGGATGCATCGAAGGCGCGGTTCCACCCGTAGAGCAGCGTGTGGAGGGTGGCCATGAACAGGGCGCAGTAGCCTAATGTAGACTGGAAACAAAGCAGATTTTTCCAACTTTGATGTGCGTTCGTTAAAATAAAAAAAATAAAAAACATCCTGCCTTTAAAGATGTGGCACATGCTGTTAAAAAGCAAAAGAAGGCCGAGTCAGCCGGTTCCCAATGCCTGATGACTGTTTTGTAGAACACTGCAGACCCCGAGGAAACACGCTGACCCGCCACGCCTGACCCGAAGAGACCTCACTGGTTTATCAGTGTGTGTGGGTGTGTGCGCTACATGCTGGACCTTCAAGGCAGGGTCCACAAATCACAAAAACATCCAGAGAAGAGGCCATGGGACTAAAAGTGGCCTCATTTTTCACTCCATACATGCATTGGCATCTTCTCACCTTCAGATTATTTAGAGTGGAAGTAAATTCTGTTGCCTGAATTCTGGGCGTCATCGATTCCACATGGTGTTGGAAACATTTTTCAGAGATTTTGCTCCGTATTGGCATGACAGCATCACACAGCTTTGTGACAGTGCTTGACCTGCTGGATGTAGCCATTAGGAAATGCTACACGGCACTCATTAAAAAAAATAAAATAATAAAATCGATTCATATAAATAACCTTTTTTTTCACGGACTTAAAAAAAAAAACATTTTAAAAATGTTGAAAAAATATATAATTAAAAAAAAATTTTTTTGTTTTTCTCAACAAAAAAAAAGAATATTTTCTTTTTCAATTATATTTTTTTCAACATTTTTCAAAATGTTGCAAGTGCACATAGCACGGGTATTTTGGCCTCATCGAGACAGGATACCTGCACATTTGCGTCTCTTTATAGACAGTGTGGCTGCAGCAGTTCTCATGAAGGTCCATGACTGAAAGCTCGATTAAAACCGTTTATGCTACATGGATCGCAGTGTGACTTTTTGCCAAAATCTACAATTTACTATATATACAAAAACACAACAATCGTTATATTGATGTTAAAAACCACAGTAATTTTTTTTTCAAATGAAAAAAAACTTTTGGCATTGTTTTCCTCCCCAAAACCAATCATCTCTTCTACATGCATATTAGACAGTGGTGGTGTCTACCTTTAAAACCCACAATATAGATTTTTTTCATGAAATTATTGCAATGTTTTGAAAAATAATTTATTTTTTCCACAAATAACTATTTGGTACACATGCAGACATTAAACAGAGATGGTTTATTTTTGTGTTGCATCTAAACTTGACTTTTGTTAAAAGTTTATTTGATTAATCCTGAGCACTTTAATTTCAGACTGACTTTAAAATATAAAATATTAAAAGGAAACACAGCTGAAGTGTTATCTTTCATTTTGCACTAAGCATACCTTCTTCTTATAAATGCTTTAAAATAAAAAAATTCAATATCAAATACGTATGACCATTGTTTATTCAATTTTCATATACCAAGCTAAATACTTCCATACTACACTCAATGTTTGGTATGTTTGATGGTACAGAAAAAAGTTACTGATAAGGCAGATTTTTCATTTCTCTATTTATCTTAAACATAAAGACCATAACATAAAGCATATTACAGGCTTGAGTCTTTACTAAGTAGTGATGGTTTTCTTGCAATTAAACTCTGATAAAGATTGTCTTACCTATAGTACCTGAATATATCAGGATAAATTGTATCATTTTTGTATGTTCATGCTAAATACAGCACCTTTTAGTCCTTAAATTCTTTCTTTGCATGAAGTATTTGACAGTATTTTCCTTTATGTTGGACGAAACTCGCTACTCTAGTTGTTAAACTGCAATAAAAATGAGATTAAAGTGTTTTAATTAATGAATAAAGCACCAGTATAAGCCAGTAACCAGCAGATTGAGGCATCAGAGAACCCAAAACTCTGGTTTAAGAGGTAAAATGAGTCGTTTTGGTGATAGAGTCTAACATCTGTAAAAGGTGAGCGCGCCCTTGAAGTGATGCCTCTTTAAAAAGATAAACTAGATCAAGGCTGAAGGTTTATCGTTCATCCAAACGGTGCAGGTCAACTTGAAGACGCTCCGGTGACCCACGGATGAGTCTTCAGCTCCTGCGGCTTCGGACATTAAGTTTTGACACGTCGGGCAAAAACTGGCTGTCGGCGGATAACTAATCTGATGGATTAGAGCAAAACGAAAAGGAGAGGCACCGCACAAGCAGGCTGAAAAGTCCTGGATGACTGGAGGCCAGGATGGGGGGAGGAGGCAGTGTGTGAGCGCTGAGTCACGACACTTCGGTGGCTTCATCAGAGCATAAGTTCAGCTGAGAATGTGGGGCAGCTGCAGGGGGGCAAACATTCAGTCACAGCCTTTAAATGTGTGTGAGGTGTGAGACACATCACAGGCACTCTATCTGCCACATCTTTTCCCTTCACTCCTTCCTGTCTCCTACTGTAAGCATGGCGATGTGCGTACCTGTATGAAGCTGAACTCCATCCAGTTGACGGCGCCGGCCACTGAAGGCAGCGAGGTGATGGCCAGCAGGGAGAGCAGCCCGAGGGCCATGATGCCCACGGACAGGTACAGCTCCATCCTCCACACCTCCTCGTCCACCCACGAGTCCTCCACGCCAGCCTTCACCTGGACACACACACACACAAACGGTTATCTTTAAACAAGAAGACGGTGAAATAACAGTTTTTCTCTTCAAAAAATTATAAAATAATAAAATGTTTCTCCTGTATGTCTGATATATGGCAATTTCAAATCAATACAACACCATGTACAGCTGTGGATAAGAGCCAATCAGAGACTTAGACCCCTTTTATCTTTTGATTCTGAGCCAAACAGAGTCTAAAAAAAGCTGTTATGTTATCATGATATACCCCAAACGCGAGTTAAACATCCTAAACACCATTAGGAACATGGAACAGCAGGAAGCTGTTTGAGGGGGGGACATTTTTCACTGCTGCACCTTCAAGTATGCAGCAGGCCAGCTGTGTCCTGTGGAGGAAAATAGATTCAGGGCGACAACCAAGACACTCTTGTCATTATAACGTTTTTGGCTTTTTTTCCCCCCTGCAATTCTCCTGACTACAGAGGCTATTCTTAACCAGTCTACTCCAGTCATTCTTCTCTAAATCAGTGGAAAATGGGGAACTAAAAACACCCAGTCATGCATGGAAAGAAACAAAGATTATAAAAGACAGCATATTATGAAACTGTTTTTTTTATCTTATCTCTCATCAACTACAATTAAAAGCAACTTCAGGTGATGCTGCAATGACTTTACCTTGGAAAACAGATGTTACTCTCGCTGTATATACTATGCTTCTGACATCACATCTCATCCATCAGTATAACTATTATACCTTCCTCTGGCATTTTTGTACTTTGTTTTTGGTAAACGTTTTGGCTGTTCTGTGGCTTATGACAAGAATTTATTAAGTAACTCCTCTTTTTAGTTAATTTAAAGAAAAATCCAAATTTTAATAATCTGTCTTCTGTGGACCTTACTGTCCAAAAATGATCAGGCAATATAAATAAACAATACATTAATATTTTTCCTGTTTTATTTCCTTCCCATTCCCGAACATAACGTAAATAATTCCACAAACATTCAATGTGTGTGCACAGATAATTCTGTTTTCTTCTGTAGCTGTTTCATGGAACAAGAATATTACCGGCTAAAAAGAGAATTTCTTTAATCTACCTATAATGGCAAAGCTGTTTCATCTGGTGGATTCCAGCAAAAATGTCAAATACGGCAACTTTTCTTTAAAATGAAATGCTGACATTAAAGAATGAATGCTTTTAAACTGTACTGACAGAGAGATAAAAAAAAACAAAGTTTTACTGGAAGTCAATGGGACATTCTTGGCACAAAGATCTGCAGTGGGATTATCTGATAAAAACGTAACAAAATCTATTTTGGTCCTTATCTTTGACTTATCCAAGGCTCTAGTGAAGATCGAATACCCATCTCCTAATATTTGTTATTTTTTTCTTATAAATAATGTAATAATTCCTAAAAAATAAAAACTTTTATTTTTTTACAATTGACATTTTTTTATTATTTCCAAATTTTGATATACAGCATTTATAGATAAGTAAAAATTATCAAGAATGAAGAAATAAAAAAAATAAAAAAACCATTATGCAACAAAGTGGAAAATGGAACAGAAAATAAATAAAATAAATGTAAAAAAATCCAAGATTAGAAATACTTTCACACAAATATGAAATAGTTGGGGCATTTATTATTTAATTATTCCTAAAAAAATGATTAGTTTGGCTGTTTTGAGCAGGTCTGAAGTCACTGAAGTGATTTATGAAAAGACTATTTATTTGTGATGATTTCATTTGGATTTTTGGCTCAAAAGGTCAACATTTAAATTTAAGCTTAAATTTGAGGACACAAAGGTTAAGTGAAGAAATAAACAATCTAATAAAGCACAATAAGTACTCTCATTCATGTTTTATATCATGACAATGAAATTTGACTAATAAACGTTCCTACAGACCATCCTTTGCTTCATCTTACCTGTTTAAAGGCCATGTTGATGAGTTTAAAGCGTGCAGACTTCCGTAGAGGTAGACACAGACTGTAAACGGCATGAAGAGCAGCACACAGGAAGCTGCACAGCCCAAACTGCTTCCTCGTGACGAGCCACCGGTCCAGCCGGTCGGGGAAGCGCTTGTACTTTGTTCCCCACCACAGCTGGAGGAAGGCGGCACACAAACCGGGGAGGTAAACCAGCGCCAGCATCACCAGGGCCACAGAGGGAAGAGTGACGTTTACGATCTCGATGGGCATTTTGTAGAAAGAGCGCTTCCCGGCTGTCATGAAGGGCTGCAAGACGTCCCTGAGGAAGTTGTAGAGGTAGAAGAAGATGAAAAGGGACACGGTGCAGAGGACAGGGACCCGCCAGGAGGGAAATAGATAGAGAGAGAGGTTTTCGATCTCCAGAGAGGAGGAAAGGAGGCCCATGTCGACGGGGATGAAGCCCATCCTGTGACAGATCTGTTTCACAGAGTTTTTGGCATTTTGACTGTCGCTGCATAGAAACACCTAAAAATAAAGAAAATCCAGATCAGAGGAAGTGTTTCGCCAAACAAAGAGAAACCAGCGGAGCGCCGTCCCACCTGTCGGCTCCCGTCTCGGGGTCCCGTCTGCAGTGTCCAGGCTGAGATGGTGTTAAACGCTTTCACCACACAGCTTTCTGGAAAGAGGTCTGCCAGCACCTCGGCGTTGGACGGGCCGCTTCGGTTGATGCGCAAACTGTTGCTCACGTCCACCAGAGTCTTTCCTGCCAGCACCGACTTCAGCGGCATCAGCGTGGAGTGGTGCTCGGAGAAAACCGCAACGAAGAGCAGGTCGGCCTGGCTGGCAGCCTCCAACTGGGACATCACCTGAGAGACCAGATTTACACCGAGCTGCTGGAAAGCTCACAAGACTTGCAGATGTTTACATGTACTTTCTGACTTGCAGATGTTTACATGTACTTTCTGACTTGCAGAATTTTTAAATGTATTTTCTGACTTGCAGATATGTATGTGTACTTTCTGACTTGCAGATGTTTTAAATGCACTTTCTGACTTGCAGATGTTTTACATGTACTTTCCGACAAGTAATATCTACAGTATCTTGTAAATATTTACAACTACTTTCTAATTTGTAATATTAACATGTAATTTTTAACATGCAAATGTACTTTCTGTCTTGAAACAACTACATATATTGTCTGATGTCAGAAAGTAAATATCACTTCAAATATTCACGTCCTTTTAGACATGTAATATTTAGATGTACTTTCTGTTCAAAATATTTACAAGGACTTTCTAACTTGTAAATATTTTCATTTAGTTTCTGACGTGTAATAACATGTACTTTCTGGTATGAAAGATTAAGAAGTACTTTATGACTTGTAAATATTTTCTTGTACTTTGACCTGTAATAGTTTCAAGTACGATTTTACTTGTAAATCTTTTACATCAGTAAGTTCATGATATTAGATATGCTTAAATTGTGACTTGTAAATTTTACTTGTATTTTCTGACTTATAGCTGCTCCAAGATAAAAACAAAAAAACTTTTATCCCTGTCTTTGCTCCATAGGAATTCTGCTCTGCAACAAGTTTCATCTTCATCAGACATGTTTTCAGTACATCAATGACTATTATCCCTGGCTGGGAAAGTAAGGAGTATATATAATTATCTCTAGAAGAAGAGAAACAAAAACATACATTACATAGTCTCAGTGTTTGTGTATGTGTTGTGTGTGAACGTCACCTCGGCTTCATCGGGGAACAGAGCCACGGAGCGCTTGGGGGTTCGACTCCCCACCACCACTTGGTATCCGGAGGCTACGAGCCTTCTGGTCAGCGAGCGGGAAAAGTCACCTGTGCCCAGGATGCCGATCACTGGATCACCGGGATCGGATACAGATGCCTCTAAGGGTCTGGAGCCTCCCCCTTCGCCCCTCTCTCTAATTAAAGGCTTTGACATCTCATCAGGCATAATGCTCCAACAAGCCTGTTAGCAGAAAACAGGATTATTAATAGCAACATGCACTCACATCACAGATGGTTAATAAAGAGTCTAATAAAGTAACTGAAAGGACAAACAGCAGCATTTAATCAAAGAGTTTGCCTAAAATCCAAGGGAAATTAGTGTTAAAATGCAATGGGCTTTCTTTATTAATAATAATAATAAGTCTCAATCCCATTATTTCTGTGTCTACTGACATGTCCTACATCTGCAGTGGCCCTCTTAATGCTGTGTCCATTAGATATTACACAGGCTAACAGCTTATTTTAAGAATAGTTTTATCCACCTGGGTAAACAACACGCCTTTCTATTAAGTCTGGGTATAATTTACCAAACTGTGAAAAGGTGGAAACTGTTTGGTGGAAAGTGTCAGACATATCTTAAGTCTGATAGTTATATTTCTGGACATAAACACTGAAAATAGTCACATTGTGTTGGTGTTGTACACCAAACAATTGTAAATATTCAGAAATCACACAAATTACGGTTATATAATAAGTTGAAGTTGGAAATAAGCTATTCAACCTTTAAGTGCTGGGAATAAACGTAGAAGTTCTCCTCAGAACAGAAAACGAGTAGAAGCCACCTTGCTTGTTGTCCTTGGCTGAACTCGTGGAAACTTTACCTCCAACAGGAGCGATTCTCCTGAACACGCGCACGCGAAAACAGCAAACTGACACCCGCGTTTAGACAAGAGTCGCTTCAAACACATAAATGAGCTTCCCTGGGCACTTAAAGAAACAATTTTACTTACTGGCAGCGGTTTATTCTACCCGGTCCCTCCGCGAGCTGGCAACCGGAGCCTTCCTTCCTGGTAAAATGACGCAGCAGCTGAAGCCACGCCCCCACGTGCGTGAGGGAGATAAAACTCTGCGCGAGCCTCCCTACAAACTGCAAGGCGTCATTATCATCTAAACACAAGAGATGCAAAAGATATGTCTCTTCTGGTTAAGTTCCGTTTAAAGATTCGGCTCTTGTGGCTACCCAATGGCTCTTCCTTCAATGCCAACTGGAGCTCCTGTTGTGAAGCATTTCGTGTTGCCATAGTTGCATGAAAATCGCTTTATAAATAGTTTGATTGAAGGACACTTTGATCAAAGAATTATACGTGCAGTTTTGCTGTGTCTACAATAGTTTTTAATTTGTTAATCCCCTGAAGGAGCTTATGTTGTAGTTCTTCTGGAACATCCATTCATCAGTGCTGCCGCTCAACACAAGTATTAGGATTAAAAGCCAGATCAGAGCAAAAAGGCTTTTTAATTGCATTTTAGATATTATGTAGATTATGGCAGAATTTGTTTTTACAGGACAAAACTGAAGAACTGAGGCTCAAAGTGAAAAACTACACACTAAAGTAAAAGCTTTACTCTCAATCCATTTGAAAAAGTGAAGAATCTTGATGTTTTGGCTCAAATTTAGACTTTGAAAAGCAGATTTGTAACATAATGAACAGCTTTAATCATCTTAAAAACATTGACAAACGTGTCAGTTTTTCTTTTAATTCATGCATTGATTGCAGGAAAGATTAATGTTCTCCTTTCTGGTCTGTCAAAAAAAAGTATTTCACTCACTGCTGCTGAATTCAGCTTTTTTGAACATTTTTCATTTTGTAAAACACTTTGAACTGTCTTCATACATTAACATACTTGTTCAGTCTTCTTCCAGCTGTTCAGTCATGAACTTTTTTTTTTTTTGAAGATACTATATTTATGCCTACCGGGAAATTCGAACATCTGCATTTAGCCCATGCATCTCTGGAGAAACGTTTAGAACCAATGAACATAGAACATCTCCAGAGAGAAGTGGACAGCTAATCAAAATGCCCGGGGAGCAGTGGGATGAGGTTTAGGACCTTGCTCACGGTTCCAAGGTGGTTTTTTTGCCCTTTCTCTGGGTATTGTCTGACCTAGCGGTGAACATATCTTATCCACTACTGGGAAGACTAGAAGCGGTCTTTAATGAGTTTCCACTTGCGAATAATCTTTCTAGACAGCATACTTAATGATGACCAGTTTAATTTGATAAAAAGCACCTAGTTGATTCTTACATTTGAATGCATTAGTTATGCTCCACAGTAATCTGATATATGAACAAAGCCTTCTGTCCATTTTTGTGTCCTTTAATGGCAGATTATGGTCTGAACTGTGGGGGCAGTGTGCAAAATGTGAAAGGAACAAGAAGAAAACTATGCAACCACAGACCACAGACTCTTCTAATGTCTCTGATAATCTACATTACTCCAGAGAAGTATTAGGGCCACTGAAGAAAAAGAAATTTAATTCTGAGAAAAATAAACCCTTTCATGCATCCTGTCCACTGCAGTGGATGCCTGTCTGACAGATGTTTTCCAGTATATTCATGGGTATGGATGGAGAATTTGTTATTTTTCCGCTTCAGACGGCATCCGTGAGTCACACAATACAGTCACTTACTATAGAATAAATATTTATATATGTACACACATACATTGTAATAACCAAATTTTATTTTATGATAGAGGAAAAGAAAAAAAATCCAGCCATATTTTTAAAAAGAATATTCATATTAGAGAGAAATGAAAAGCATATTTAATTAATCATTTTGAATTAAATATCCAAATACATTAAACATAAGAAAAAATCAAATACGATTAAGAAACAAAAGCAGCACTGTACATGTCATCCTGTATGCAAAAATCATTGTTTCTTAACAAGTCATCTATGAAAGAGTTAATAAAAAAACTCTCCCTGTTTTTTTCAGTTCTGCTAGTTCTTTCTTTTGTTCTTTTAAAAAGGAAATTACATTTGTTTTTTTTAATTTCTGAAGATCCATTTTCCCCCAATAATGATTAAAAAAAAAAAAACGGCCCTTCTACTCTTCCGTACTTACGGCGTTTCTCCCAGGTTTTCTCCCAGGTTTTCTCCAAGGGTTCAGCCAGGATAAAGTGTTCAATGTGGAGATCTTAACCCTGAAAGCAGAAAACCAGCATGGTTTTAGCACAGGGAGCAACAGGGGGTCTGTGGCTTTATAATATTTACATGAAGGGGGTCCTCAAGGAAAACAGGTTGGGAAGCATGGATGGAGTGGATGCACTGCATTGCAACCGAGCCAATGTAAAGGCCATTTGACTCTAACGTATATGTATGTGTTGGGAAAATAAATGAGGCTTAATTGTATTTGGTGCAATTAGTTTTTCAGACACTTAAACAATACCACACTTTAACATACTGAATCACGTTGATCTGCAGCTGCTGTAATCTGATTTGCATCTCTGCGGCGGGCCGCGCGGGGGGGGGGGGGGGGGGGGGGGGGGGGGGGGGGGGGGGGGGGGGGGGGGGGGGGGGGGGGGGGGGGGGGGGGGGGGGGGGGGGGGGGGGGGGGGGGGGGG
>JAVQJG010271123.1:0-10040 GCA_036024015.1 Craterocephalus amniculus
GAAAATCGATACAAAGACGACTTTGTACATGACTTTACAAAAAAATATGACATAGAAACTTACTGCCCTGGTGCATGATGGGAAGTCCGCCTCGTCCACTTCCTCATCAGAACTTTTTCCAAACCAATCGGCTAATAAGATTGAATTTTTTGACCGTTACTAGTGTACATAATGAGGGCAGAAATACTAGTTGAATGATTTACAAAGTTAAGAAGAGACTGACTCTATGTTCATAGAAAGTGAAAAACAAGTAAAAGTTACAAGTTGCAAAACATTGTGAAGTCACCGTTGTAACTTTTGCACTTTCAGAAAAAAAAAATCTGTTATTTTTATGTTTGGGGGTTTTAACAAATAAAGTAACTAGTAATCTAACTTAGTTACTCCTAAACCTTAGTAATCAGTAAAGTAATTAGATTACTTTTTTAATGAACTAATCAGTAATCACTAATCAGATTACTTTTTCAAGTAATCTGTGGCATCACTGGTCAGGACTAATACACACGTTAAAATGTACATGTATGCTAATTTAAATAACTTATCTTGAAATTTACTGCAGTCATACTTTTGATTAAATACTTTGTGATTTTGTAGATCCATGGTGAGTCATAAGTTGTAATGAATGTGCAAATGAGTAAATATGTAAAAAGGTAAAGAAATTTAGATAAGATGTAAAACAGGGTATGATAAAATTGAAGTTATATACAATAAATATATGAAATATAAAATATGTACATGTATAAAGTTATATAAAATGACAAAATGAATCAAATTTGAAATGTATTTTCTCAAGGATTTTATCTGAATTAAATGTTCGGTTTTAATATGAATTTCTATGAAATAGTTCATTATGTGATCATCTCAATCATTGATTTATACTTGAGTAAATGGGATTTTTTATTACTTATTATTTTGCCATTTGAATATTATGCTATTATACTGAATCTGAAGTGAAATGTAAAAGGACGCCTCTGGATACGGAGGAACTCTGCATCTGTGCCGGTTAACGGCTGGTTTTGCTGCTGCAGGGGGAGCTTCGATGAGCCAACGGCCAAATTCTGTGTTGGCTGCGTGACGGAAGCCTTCGAGTATCTCCACCGTAAAGGTGTGCTGTACAGAGATCTGAAGCCGGAGAATCTCATGCTGGATGCAGACGGATACATCAAACTGGTGAGAGGCAGAAAGCTCGGAAAGTGGACGGGATTGTGCAAAAGTCTTCAGCCAGCCGTCCTGGCTGAATATATTTCCAGGAACGGGAGCTGATCAGGTTTATTATACAGGTTTTCCAGAATCCTTGACCTTCCAAAGCTCTTCCTTTTGTTTTCCAGTTCTCCCTCAGAGTAGCTTTGCAGCTCCAGGTCCTGGTTCAGGTCTGGATTTATTATTTCCTCAGATCATGTAATCTGTCTTTAATCCTGTCCTGGTTGCTGAGAACTGCTCACAGATTACATGCTCATCATTTTGGACTTACCTGCCTTCATCAGGAGCCTTGCCACTCTTCCCACCAGCTCATCTTTCTGATTCAAATCCCCTGCTTTTACTCTCTTTTCTTCTTCTTCTTCTGCTTGCTGTTGTTTTAGAAACGACAAATGAATGCATTACTGCCCCCAACTGGTATAGAGTATATAGAGATATAAAGAGAGTATAAAGAGAGAGAGAGAGAAATATAGATGTTTATTCACCAGTTTGCTTGAACTTTTCCCTGTTTGGCTTCCTGTGATTACTGGGGTACTTGTTGTATTTTGAAGCTTACAGTAGTTCACCCGTTTGTCTTTTATATGCCTCCTGTAAATCTGAAGCAGTTCTAGAAAAAGCCGAGGTTACCGTGAACGCTGCTTTCCCAGGTTGACTTTGGTTTTGCTAAGAAGATCCGATGTGGCCAGAAGACGTGGACCTTCTGCGGCACACCGGAGTACGTAGCCCCGGAGATCATCCTCAACAAAGGTCACAACTTCAGCGTGGACTTCTGGTCCCTGGGCATCCTGGTGTTTGAGCTTCTCACTGGCAGGTCAGTGCACGTGGACCTCTGCTCCGGTCTGCAGCGAGTCTGAGACGGACCGGGCTGCTTCGTAATTATCCTCGGCCTTATCGCTGCGATCTAGCACTCAACGCTTCCTCACAGCCTGTGTCTTGTTAACCCCGCAGTCCTCCATTCTCAGGAAGCGACCAAATGATGACGTACACGTTCATCCTAAAAGGCATAGAGAAGATGGACTTCCCAAAGAAGATCACCAGGAGACCTGAGGACCTCATCCGCAAGCTGTGCAGGTAGAGCGTGGTGGACAGGGCGACTGATGAACGAGGAGGCAGTTTGAAGTCCCATGAGCAGGATCTGATCATGTTCTGAGGATGATGCTAACCTCCTGATATCTGCACAGCATCTTTGATCATAACATATCTGCTGTCTTACAGGAAGAATCCATCAGAGCGACTGGGAAATCTGAAAAATGGAATAATCGACATCAAGAAGCACAGGTAAGAAGATTATCTGTGGGAATTAGTGCTGATTGCCCATTATGGATGTGGGCCCACACATGAGAGCAGGAGGATGCGGAAAAACTCATTTCACTCTAAGACAACATGAAGGCCCACAGAGAGATACCGGAACCTACACTGATGCTACTGTTAGGACACTGAAATGGTTTACTTCACTGTGATGTGTCTGCAGGTGGTTTAATGGTTTCAACTGGGAGGGGCTGAAAGCAAGAACATTAACGTCTCCCCTGAAAAGAGAGGTGAGCACCGCCGTCTGCTCAGTCTCATGAAAACTTATCAAAGAATAAGAGCAGAATCAGTAAGAGTAAAAAGAGTAAAAAATGATTTCACAGAAATTTATTACTTAAAGTTTATTTATGGGGCAATGCATATTAACAGACAACATGTCAAACATGGCAGAATCAGTCCAAAGGCTATATTTCATCCGTAGTCCCCACAAATAAATTATGTTTTTTCTTTAAAAAACTTTTTTTTGGTTATTTTCACAATTTTTTTATCTTGATTTATTTTATTTTATTATTTTTTTCTTTTCATGTTGAATGTTGTAGCAGCAGAATGATGGTCTGACTGCTATGATATATTTTCCTAATTTAATTATCCCTGCCCCATTTTTCTTTCAAAAATGTTTTCATTTTTTCCCCCCATTTATTTATTTATTTTCTTACATTTTTTACTTATCATGTTGGACATTATAGCAGCAGAATGGTGTTCTGGCTGCTGTTTTATGTTTTCCTAATTTAAATATCCACCTCAAATTTTTTTTATTATTTTTACTCATTTAAAAAAAAACTCATCTTGTGGGGCATTATATCAGTAAAATGATGGTCTGGCTGCTTTGTTTTGTTCTCCAGGTTTAAACACTTAATGTCCAGCTGGTTCAAACATATTTCTGCTGAATGAAACTTATAACTGACTTACATGTGATGGGCAGGCTTTTTGGGGGGGAAATATCATTTTTCCACATGGTCTGGGATTAAAAAAACAAACTAAAAATCACAAAAATTGGCAATGTTATCTGAATTTAGGTCTGAATTTAAACAGAATCGGCAGCCAGAATACACCTTCTGATCTCAGGTTAATACTATCAATAACTAATGCAGTTGGGGCCAACCTGGTACTGGCAAGTGTACCTACAGTAGCTGATGTCCTTTGCCAGTGTTTTTTTTAACTAAAGTTACCTCAGTCTCAGAGGTTTAGGCGCATCATGTTGAGAAATCAGGTCCTAACTTTTTCTTCTTTGATCTTCTTTTCCTCCTGAACAGCTGACAGGACCCACAGATCACAGTTACTTTGACAAGTACCCTCCAGATGAGGACTGTCCTCCTGAAGAGCTGTCTGGTTGGGACATGGACTTCTGAAAAATTCTTTTCTGTTATTTTCCTGACATTTTCATGCTGATGACCAACCGTTTTTGGACATTGTGTGTTTTCAGGTGACTATATATGACTATTGGCTAAAGATGAGGCCAAAGAAGGGACTTACTGTACAGCTAACACGGCAGTAACTAAACAGATATTGGAAAATCCTCCTTTGTGTTTTACAGTGGAGTTAAACTACGGGTTATGTACTGTAACCACCAGTGCCCTTATGGCTGATAATTCTGACTTGTAATCCCACTTGTCAAACATAATGGCCTGCAAAGAGTGGTACAATAGTTTGTTAGCGTTAAAGCTAACTTCAAGAGGAAAAAGTTATTCAGGTTTTTATCCATATTCTGACTGTGAACAGTGGATGGGGAACTATTTAGTTCAGGACTTCTTGCTGCACTGTAGTCGTGCAAAGTACAACCATCCAGAATATTGTGTGATCCCGGACAAGCCCCCAGCCCAGCTCTTGAGGCCACAGCATTAGCGGCTAAACAGGGTGTTATTAAGAAAAAATATTCCACAGCTCACGACTAAGGGAAGTATGGTAGGAGAAGCTATGCCTTATCTCCACGTTTCATCAGGTGGAGCCAATTAGACTAATTATGACAACGAGGCCTATTCGTCACAGATGGTTGCTTCGGGGCCAGTGGGGATGCAGATGGACGTATTTGCAAATTTGGATTTTCTTTTTCCTCCTGGTTTAACTTACATTTAAGTACAGGTTCATAGTAGGCACAAACGTTTTAAAGTCAGTGGGAGGGGCAACTAATAAAATGAAATCCAGTCCATCTGCAGCAGGTCTCTGTTGTTGCATCAACTTTAATCTACAGTTTCTTTGTCTATCCTACTGAGAATAATCAATCATTTCAGTATGTTCTCTGCAAACTAAAACAGTCTTTGTATCCATTTTGTTGCTGCAACTTTAACATGTCATACCCTTCAACAGGCAGTCACAAATATAAACCTTCGTTTGATATTGGAAAGCCTTCCTCTGAGCTCATCTTGCCTAGACAGCTCCCTCTGCTCTCACCTTACATTATCAATTTCCAGAAACAACTTAGATACTGAGAGGTTTTGGAACAAGATTTCAGAAGAGATAAATTCCATCCGTTGTCTGAGTCACAGTGTTAGATTTCAAAGATTCAACTGTTCATTGGATATTCTTTGGTTTAGTAATGATTTTTTTTTAACTCTATATGTGCTTTGAGTTCCTGTCCCTTATTCTTGTATAAGTAAGCAGTGAAAACAGCACAATGCTCCAACAACAAAGTCACCCATGTAACTTTAGAAGCTTTATCTTTGCTGCAGTTTCAAAGCTTCTATTGATTACAGCTTTTGCTTTGCTAAATAAGCCCGCAGGCAAGTTACTCAGGAACAGAAATTAAATGTAGGCCACCAACAAAAAAGCTTCGTCTCTGCTTTGGAAGGGGAGAGGAGTAAATATTTGCTTTGTTTTTACATTCCTTAATCAACTTGTATTTTCATCTTTTACAAATTCGTCAGGATGCTGTTTTCAGACACGTTTCTTTCGGCCCTCATGTTGGCTCCAGATGTGTTTGGGAGGAAATCAGCAGTGCAGCTGCAAAGTCTTTCTTTCTCACTGCTGAAGGAGCTAGTGATTATATGTGCAGCTTGTTTTTAACTCCAGCAGGAAGGCGTGGTGGAGGAGATATGTGCTGAGATGATGCTGCAGAAAAGAGACCTGCAGCTGCTTCGACGGCATCCAACACCAACACACCGTTGTCCCGCGCTATCATCCCCACAGCCCCTCCACCGACACATAGCAAAACACAAACACCTCCTCCTCGGAAATTATAAAGTATGAGCATCTCGTGGCAAGGTGCCTAAGCCGAGGAAATGTTTACCTTTCTGAAGCTGAGTCAACTCTGCGGTTTCCAGCCTCTTAAAGAGAGTTCTGCTCAGTCGGAGGTGTTGAGGATGTGAAGAGGAGCGACAAAGAGGTCGGACTGTGAGGGGAGCTTTAACAGCTTAGATATTTTTTTCCATTTTTAAATATGTGAGATTTACAGTAATTTGACTGTATCGTATGTGTGTATGTGTGTAGGTGTGTGTGTTTGTACTGTACAGAGCACAACTATCATGAGTACACAGTTTGTACAATCCAAGCCTCTTTTTGCTCTAAGTAAACTGTAAAAACAGAGTGAGTATGGAAATATCTTACACACGTGTGTACCGACTGTTGAATGTGTGTTCATGTGTATGAAAGTACCTGAAACTCTTGAACAGTTGTTTTCTTGTTTAAAAAAGTGATCGTCTGCCAGAAATGAAGCATCCACAGCCTTTAAAATTAGCCCATGGAATTGTAAATAAAACCAAAAAATATACTTTAAATGTCTGAAATACAGTCGAGAGTCAAATGAAAAAATTACTGGCCAGTAAGTAGAAAACCTGCCATCAGATGTTATGGTATTTTAAGATGGAATTACTCCCCACACTGCCGGTTTTAACCTAAACAAAAAACTCATTTTGACAAGCAACTAATTCCACCTTAAAGGGGCAGTGTGGAAGTAATTTGGCTTTATTTTCATAATCAAGTATCATGTTCATAAATATGTATTTTATCTTAGTCTAACCACAGTTGTGTCCACATCAAAGTGTTGTAGCTCAGAATGAGTGATTTATAAATACACAGGCGGCGGTGCACCCTGCTCGAGGCGGCCATGTTGCATCGCCATCGTTGAGTACAGTAGCTGACCTGGGACAAACTTGTTGGCCACGTGCGTTTTGTCCTTGAAACAAGTAACCGACTGTGCATCCACACCCAGGAGAGGGAGGAAAAATGACCAAAAAGAAGAAGGATCTGCTGGATCAGCAACAAGCCATAATATCGTTTCTGATAACAGATTACTTCCTCTCCACTTGGTATTAATCCATTAAAGCACAAACGTGAAGCCAAACCCCTTTTCTGTTAAAACAGACAACCTGCAACCGCTTCCTCACTTTCTGGCAGACGATCATTCTTTGGAACAAAAGCCGTATGACAGCAGCTGACTTGTAGATATAACCTTTTACTGAAACTGTATTCCAGTTTTGTGCAACTGATTAAAACCATGTTCTCCAAAGTGCTCCTTTTACTTTTCACTTCTGTCTTAACAAGGATGCAAGTTTCTGCAGCCTGACTATCAAAGTGTAGTCTTGCCTTTCACATAGTGTGTATGTGAACCCATGTTAAAAAGGCAAACTGCACAGGAGTAAAAGACTCTGTGATGCTGCCAACAGGGCGTCGATGGGAACCATCCAACGCGCCTCAGTTCAGCTCTTCAGAAACCTCCGTCCATTACTTCTACAGTCACTGGTGTCTAATTATTCTTCAGTAATGATTGGACCTCCAGTTGATCCACGGTGGCTGAAGCCTCATCAGAAATATTGTTGCTGTCAGAAAGCCATTCTTCTCTCTTTTTTTATATTTCTTAAGAAACACACTCAAACATGAATAGGACAAAAGTAGGAACAAGAAAAAACCCAGATGGAGAAACGTCAAAACCTGAAATACTAATTAACAAAGTGGTTCATAATCAGAAGTGCACGTCTGCTCCTCCAGGGCTAACTGCAACTTTTACATGCCTCCCTTCTCCAGCACACCTGAATCATATAAACGTCTCATCCTGCAGAGCTGAATGCTGCCATGAGCTAATTCAGCCGTTTGATTCAGATGTGTTGGAGAAGGAAACATCTAAAAGCTGCAGGAGCAGATATGTGCACCTCTGGTCATAATATTATCCTTATGTGGCTTCCGAGGGTTGGATTAGCTATCGTCCTGTTTCAGCCCATGTTAGATCATTCAGTATTTTTCTGGTGGTATTCATGATGAGTCTGAGGGACGGATCGTCTCCAGAACCCTGACTTAAACCTAATTGAGGCAGTGTGGGATCATCTGGAGAGAGAGCAAAACGAAAGGCAGAAAGACCCAAAGAACAGCTTTGGAAAGTCCTTTACGGATCCAGGAGAACTGCTCCTGAAGACGAAACTCGTCTCACATGGATTAAAAGCATTTGGGACCAAATCCCAGACTGTGGCCCTCAGCTCCTCAGAGGAATCCCAGCATGTCGGGTCGTGTTCAGGAGTGAGGGATGGATAGAAGGATCATATCTCTCTGCTGACCCGGGAGAACCTCAGAATCCCCTGGATGATGTGGCCGGGGAGAGGGAGATCTGGGCTTCCCTGATAGGCTGCTGCCCCCACGACCTGACCTGGAGAAGAGGAAGAGGAAGCGGATGGATGGATGGATTGATGGATGGATGGATGATGGATGATGAATGGATGGATGGATGGATGATGGATGGATGATTGATGGATGGATGCTTTAACATGACTGTGAAGACGTCTGAAAACACCAGCTTGTTGGAGTGTGTGGATGCAGTTGGAGTTCCCCACCTGACATCAAGATCTTGCTCTAATCCCTTATATTTTATTCAATTTTAGTTTATTTATTCATATGTATTTATTTTATTCATTATATATTTTTAACATTGAATTTTCTTTATTTTTAGTGTTTTCTCTGCAGCATCTGTAAAGCTTGTAATGTTTTATGGAGCAGGAAATGTGCTGTCCTAATGAATTTGCCTTTGTTTGAGTTGATATTGTTGTTACCAGCTGAAAAATGGAAAGAAGTGAAGTTTTCCTGAATCATGCTGAGTCATCAGTGCTCTGATTCTACATATATTCTTCAGGTGGTTTGATATGGAAGTTATAATTAAGAGTGTTCTGCTGGTTCTAACATTGCTGACTGAAGCTGGAGATTAATCTTTGGGACCAGATGCAATCATTTCAGATACGTTTTTTATTTAACTGTAGAAACTCTTGAGTATTGGTTTGACAAGAACTGAAGCTTCTTCTGGGACCAGAGTCTCCGGGTGAGACAATAATATAGAGCTATATATATAATATAGAGTCTCTTCGGCTTCGTTATGATCAGATATCTGGTTTGCATGTAGATGCTGAATTATTGGGGGCCCAATATGGAGCCTTGGGGAACTCCACATGTTTGTGAGTAAATCTCAGTTGCTAGACTCTAAGTTTAACATGGACTGTGATTTAATCCTGTTCCGTAAGTAAAAGTAGAATAAGCTCAACATGGAACTTGGTGTAGTCTGTTTTGGTTCCTTGTCGTGAAGCTGTGAGATGCGGTGGTGGAAGGAAGACGTACAGAACAGACTAAGACTGGGCTGGACGGGGAGTCTGAGATGTCAGAATCTCTGAGGAGCAACAGAAGCACTGAAGCTGGAGGAAATGTTTGTGTTAATGCAGACTGCAGTTCGCAGCTCCAGGCAGGAAAGTGTGATTTTTACATTCCTGTAAACAACGTTTACACGTTCTGAGCGAGAGGTGCAATGCAGCCGTTAGCAGCGACTCTGGAACAGGAATAATAACCCTCATATACCCGCAGGCAGCAGGTATCTGATAAATATTTCATTCCTTCTGCATATTCTGTGCTGCTTGTGCAGCTCGTCCTCGGTCACACCTCCATATGTGCCAGCCTGCTCGCTGCTGCTCTCCCCGCTCTGATCTGGAGCTGGGAATATCGCTGCCTTCATCTCACACAATCTGCTGGTTCGCACGGAGAAGGAAGGCAGGACGGCCGGACGCTGACGCTCTGAAGCAGAGTAACAGAGGACACGTCTGTTTTCTGTCAGCCGTTAAAACTCGGAGGATTTCAGACTTTGCAGAATGCACAACGAACCAGACGCAGACTAAACTGTTTCACGATCTGTTAGAGTGAAGATACGGACGGCGTCTCTGCTTCCTGACTGGAATTAGTGCTTCTCCACAGCTATACCTGTCAGATTAATGCTGACGTGTCAGAAATAACATGTTACTGTGTCAGAGTAGATCCACCTGGAACACAGGAGAACATGGAAATGTTGTCTCCTACTGAAAGAAAACCACATTACTGAGTAAAGTAATCCAAGGAATGAGTAAAGTAATCCTAGGATTGAGTAAAGTAATCCAAGGAATGAGTAAAGTAATCCTAGGAATGAGTAAAGTAATCCTAGGAAAGAGTAAAGTAATCCTTGTAATGAGTAAAGTAATCCTAGGAATGAGTAAAGTAATCTTAGGAATGAGTAAAGTAATCCAAGGAATGAGTAAAGTAATCCTAGGAATGAGTAAAGTAATCCTAGGAAAGAGTAAAGTAATCCTTGTAATGAGTAAAGTAATCAT
>JAVQJG010271159.1:0-23180 GCA_036024015.1 Craterocephalus amniculus
TGAAAAATCAATCAAAAACAATATGGAATAAAGTGGTCATACTTTTTAAAAAAATCAGTAGGTAAGGGAAATTGTCTGGCAAGAGCAAGTAGGCAGAGAAAAAAATAAATCCATCGTAATGTCTGACAAACAGCAGCCTCTATTGGGTGTCCACTAGAGGTGCAACACCAGCCACAATCTGCATTCATGCATTTTTTCATTCAGTTTCAATTCCCACCTTATCCTGTTTAAGGTCATGGTGGGGTGAAGCTTATTTCAGGGGCCATCAGGCAAGAAAAAAGGCAGCATCCTTGACAGTTTGTCAGTTCATGACTGGTCCTTTACAGAACAAACCACTTAAACATCTCTCAATGCCCACACTCACTTCTGTGGTGAATTTATCATCCCAAGGCAAGCTAGCATGAATGTTTTTGAGTTGTAGGATAAAGTACTTAAAGAGAGACTATAAACATGTTAATTCCTCATAATATGCTGCATCAACAGAACCAGCCATTAGTACTTAGGTAGAAATTATTTGGTTAATAATAATTACCTATGAGTACATAAGAATCATTAATCAATTACTATAATCAGGACAATCGATTAGATTATGCCTACATATCATACTGACAATAATATACTATACCATAAAAAGAAAGTAAACATTCTTTTGCTTCTTTTTTATGTCCACAAGATGGCAGAGTATTTCTGAATTTAAAATAAACCACCACAGCTGTCATTAGTGTTATTCTAAGTTACAGATGCAATACGCATTCTAAGTTGTACTAAGGTATCCATCTGAACCTGATCACTCTAACATGTGACAGTCAGATACCCAGTGTCCCCACAATGACCCATTATGTTTTACACCCCACTCATCAGCCCTGTCTCCAAGATGCTGTGCCAGGTCTATCAACTCTCTTACTGCCAGACAGTTCTCAGATGTCTTAATCTCTGCTTCCAATCAAACTCCCCGCTACCAACAATGTGTCAAAGCAAAGAGAGACAAATGTAGTCCAGATATCATGTTCAAACACACTAATTAACTCAAAGTCAGCACGTTGTACTGAAGCAGCTCCCAAAAACATGTGAAAGGTTTCTTCAAATTTGACACATTGTCATTTGAGACCCTGTCATTCAGTTCAGTTAGACTCTGGTCTCCTGTCCTGTGGTGAAAGGGAACATTTATTCTGGTCTAAAGGATTTAAACTCAATATAACTGCCTTTAAAACAGTCGATCGGTCTGTCATCCTGGTCCTACAATTGACATTCAAGCCTCTACAGGGCTCTGCAGGGGCTTATTTGTATAATATTTGTATAAATACTCAAAAATGATTGCTCTCAAATAGGTAATATTGTAAAATTGTCATTAGTAAAACCCAAACAAAAATTTCAGACATGGATTCAAAAGCCATGTTGATTAATCAAACATAATCAAACTTAATGCATAACAATCTATTTGATATTTAGTGTTTGGATCAATTGTCCTGCAAGATACTCCGTACTTCTACACAACTGTTGTACACAGTGAGTTGTGTAGAAAACTGTGTAGTTGCAGACATGTTCGGAATGACTGAATATTGCACATGCCTGATATTTTTCAGGGTTTGTGACACTGACCAAACCCCACTAGTCCACAGGAAACAGTTTTGAAGCCTTCTTCCCTCCACATCCAGGAAACTTGTGGCATGGTCACGATGAAAAGATGGGAAATTGAATTAATAAAGAGTAGGATCCCTTAAAGCAACAGTACTTATACAAAACCTTCTGACTCTGAATATTTGTGCCCCTCATTGTTTTGATGTCAATTTGACAATAATTAGGTACTTTCCTGGTGCTGTAAATACCACACCACGCATTGAGAAACAGCATCACAACCTTTTTTCCAACCACAGGCATCACAGAACAGCCATGTTTTGTGCCACAGCGCTGCACCTCACACATAAAATAGACATGAATGAGCACTATTCAGATATGTCAAGCCAAATGCGCCCGATTGACGCCACTTTCTGACTTGCCATATTCAGAGAAGAAATGCTACAGGACATTTTCAGAGGACATGAGCCAAAGGAGACAGAAAGTAACAAAGTTAAAGATGAGCAAAAACCAACATCAGATTTTTCTTTTCTGGTTGGAGAAAACTCAGAGAAGAGACAGGCTGCATTTCATTAGAGAGCACCAAAGGGGGGAAATCTGCCAAAGTTCAGCAGTGTTTCTTTAAGATAGATTGTGATATTATATACCATCGGTATGCATTACAACATGTATTCGTATGAATATGATTGGGCCTTACTTGCAATTCTTCTCATGTTTACTGGTAAAGGATGATGTGAGTGAGGAGGAAGGAAGGAATGATTCCACCTTTCTGAACACAGCAAAATATATACACTTCCAGTCTAAAGTTTGGAAAAACTCTTCCAATTTTATGCGAATGTTTATCTAAACTTTGCACTGGTGCTGCTTTCCCAACTTTGAATTAATACTGTATACATACATTTCCATACATTTCCAATGTGAGGAATCAATAGAATCAAATCAAAAGATTATCTGTATCCCTCACTTCTGAACTCATGCAACTGTCATGCATGGGATGTTTGGCTCAACTGCATTTCACGTCTTTATTCCCATATACCGTGTTGTGTTTGCCTATTGTTGCAAGAAATAGAATAAAATGAACTCAATTTGGATCAAATTTAAACCATAAACGTAAACATATAACATTACATATGGCAGGCTTTTAGCAATAAAATCAGCAAAGACACACTGACTGATGTAACAGAGCCTGCAGAGTGGGCATGAGAGCTGATGTGTGTGAGAGTGTGTGGAGGGCAGAGGTTGAATGTGTGATGCCCATTTAAGGTCACTACCTAAACCTGCAGCGCAGGGTCTGAATAACTGACATACCATGAAATATGATAACCACAGGCTCAACACAGACCATCAGGAAGGGAGCCAGAGAGAGACACACAGAGGAGGTAGACATGTTGAGAGGAGCCGGCGAAAGCGTAAACATATAAATGTGAGACAGCCAGGAATTTGAAAAATCTTGCTAATTTACAAGATATGACCTGAACGCAACAACAACAATCTACACTTAGAGGGTCAGGAACATTTTCTGTAATTATGGGACCACTGCAAAAATAAAAAATAATAATAATAATTTCAGTTTAACTGGTACTTCTACAGTATATAAAATTACAAAGGTTAAATCCACTGATAGCCGTTTACATCAGGAGTAATCTATTATGGTCTTTAAAGAGAAACAAAGTACATGTGCAAAAGGAAGATCACAGAAGCCATAAAAAGGAAAAGCAGACATATGGAGTTTACTTTTCCATCCACCCTCCAGTCACTGCTGCTGAACACTCGGCCTGCACGTTAAAGACCCAATAAAACAACTGCTGAGCTTCTTGTTTGGCCAAGAATCTGTGGCAAATCCCCCAAACCTCCCAAGACTAAACAATTCTCACATGTCTTTTCTAACAAACGCATTGGGGTCTTACTAGGAATTTATGGCAGAAAACAAAAATTACATCTAAAAACATGTTTTCAGATCTACTGAATAAAAATGATGATGGAAAAAACTGCTGAACTTATGACTTTTGTGGTGGTAAAATCTGAAGTAAAGGTTTAAATCTGCATTATGAAATGCAGTAAACCCACAAGGGGGGAATTTTTGCTTCATTATATGTCTAAAAGACAAAGTATTTGTTAAAGAATAATGGTGGTGATTGAAAATATTGACTTTGAAGCTCAAAGGAATGGCACAAACTGGTTTCCCATGATGGACGCTTACACAGCAAAGCAAAAAAAATTGATCTACGGTGCCATTTCCTCAATGTAGATTCTAAATTGTCATGTAAAATTTGATAATGAGTGCAAATTTGGATTCTCACAGTCTTAAATTACTCTGAAATAGTTTAGTTATTTAGAAAAAAAACTGTGTAGATGATGAGGATTACAGTAAGGGGATCCCACCAATTAGCTCACTTATTCATCCAGCCAGTTGATGACATTGACTAAGAGTTGTGAGACCAAATCTGCCAAAGTTTGACTGTGAAAGGTGTCTCGATTCATTTTTACAATAGAGGATTTTTAGAGTATCCTATCTTCCTCTTTAAATGAACCTCCCTACAGCCTCAGAGGGGAAAGGTTGTCCTCAAGGAGGCAGCCAGTGAGGCAGGTTTACCACTCCTTTCATTATCCAGCTACTCCCTGAAGACTCTTTCCTTCTGCCTCACTCCTGCCTTTCTGTCGTCCTCTTCATCCATACTCTGTTCTCATTTATCTTTATCTGCACCCACTTTTCCCTCACATCTTATATCATTTTACCTCATTGCCTACTTTGTACCATCTCACTCTTTCATCATTACCTGCATTTCTACATTTAAAAACCACAAGAAGACCACTCTTCCTCTCTCTCTCTCTCTCTCTCTCTCTCTTTCACCTTCTCGTACGTGCGCGCACACACACACACACCAACATGCTTCCACCCATTCCCTTCTGCTTGGGGAGCAGGGAGACGCAGGAGCAGCAGCAGCAGCTGCTCTGACACATCCTGGCATAACGAACACACGGCCAAGAGGCAGGAGGAAGCAAGAAGGAGGTAAAGATAAGGAGGTGGGGAGGGAGGAGGAGGAGAGGAAGACGAGAGAGACGAGGAGGACGCCACTCTGTGGAGAAGGACATTAGGGGACAGGAGTGCAAGAGGAGTTCAAGGGAGAGGAGAGGAGCGACGGGTGTTGCAGCCATGTCAGATGCACCTTTGCAGAGGAACGGAACAGCCAAAGCGCCGTAAGTAGATGTTCTTTATCTTCACGCTCTGTCTGTTCCACACCATCACTGCTTTCCTTGCCCGCATCCCTCCGCCAAGCTCCCTTCCATCTGACAGCCTGGGTTGTCATGGGAACGGGAGCTCCGTCATGGTGAGGCTGCTGCTCAGTCATTACTAGAGAGGGGACACGAGGTACACCATGTACACTCCTCCCTCTCTTCTCTTCAGTGTTTGCCTCCGTTCTTCCCCCGGCTCCCTGCACAAACATCTCACCATGCAGCACAGCAGCCTTTTAAGGCGACTCCTGTTTTATTTCTTCATTTTGCTTCCCTGTGTTGCCCGCTGCATCATCTATCTTTCAGAAATCATCTCTTCCCTCCTTCCTCTTCCAGTGAAGTTCATTATGCATGGCATGTACTGTATGAGTGTGTGTGTGTGTGTGCGTGTGTGTGATTTGGTATGTTTCAGCATAGTCAACGTGGAAGCTGCAGACTAGTCCAGCCTCCTTGTGTCAGCACAGTCCGCCATGCTGCAGACCAATTTCTCCTGTGTGTGTGATTTCTGTGTCCGTGCACGCATATTTTTCCTCTGAAGAGAATCAGGAGCAGAAGGACAGCAGGAAATGCAACGGATTACAAACCCATGTTACCCATCACATCTGCAAAAATGTATCAGTATAAAAAAAGCTGTTTTTTTTATTCACATTTCACTCCTACCCTGTGCATCTGTCCTCTTAAACTCAAAAGAAAAGAAAAAAAATCAAGAAAAACTGGGAGTGGATAGTTTAACTTTCCAAGTTTTGGGATATAAAGGGAAATATTGATGATGCAGGTGTCAAATGTAGTTTTCATGCATCTTCACTTGTGTTAGCATTTTTATGACTTTTTTTGTTGTGTTTCAAGCACTATTTACAACATGACCTCAAATGCTATCTTGTGTTTCTGCTCAATCAGTGAATTTGTTTTCCCAAATGAGGTACCAAATTAAGTGTTACAAAGGAAACTGCTTCCCTAAGAGTGAGTTTTTTTATGGGCTGTTAATGGAGTTGACATTGATAAGATGCCACTATTGTTTATATAGCAGTAAAGTCAAAAGCTAAAGGAAATCTTTGGATATCTATCAGTTGAATCCACCAGTAAATTCTTCCTGAGGTCAAACTAAGATTTTAGAAGTTGCATCATGTTCAGTGATGGTTTTGGTTACAGGCAAGTCTTGTGTCTGTTTTATGTATGATTTGGTGCATATATCTTTATTTTATCTACTTTGATTTGTTTTGGGGTTTTACATCTAAAAACGTGATGGGAAAAATCTACTGGCTCCTACTTGGTCATAAACTTAAACAAACCTCTTGAATATAAACAATTACTAACTGACCGAAATGCAGAAGCAGTGTGTGAAAAACTCACTACACCTCATGATTTAACAGCTTGTTCAACCACCTTTAGCATCAATAACTTGTAGTGTTTTTCTACATGACGCAATCAGTCTCACTGTGGAGGAGTTTTGGTTCTCTCTTCTTTACAACATTGTCTCATTGTTTTGTGCACATGCTCTCTTACGGTCCTGTCATAACACTTCAATCAGGTCGTGGTCTGGACTTTGACTGAGTCACTCTGTTGTAGATTTGTTACCGTCTATGGGATCTATATAGTGTTGCTTGACCTATTTTCAGTCAAGTTTTAGCTGTCAGACAGCATTACACTTGACTTTGAAAAACTTTGATATACGGAAGAGTTCATGTTTAACTCAATGCCTGAAAGGTATCTGGGTCCTGCAGATGCAAAATGTTCTCAAATCATCACCCATCCTCCAATGTGCTTGACAGTATTAATGATGCATGTATGCTGTTTTGCATATATTCTTTATATTTTGTATGACAGCCAGCTATCTCTACTCTGCTCCCCTAACGGACATCTACATAATTACAGAAGTCTCACAGTTTGTTCTGATGGAACTTTAAAAACCTAAACCATCCGCACAACAAGCCACTGTGATTATCACATCTGTTTTATGAACTGCAATGTCCTGTTTTCAACATGTTAACTGAGGCCTGTAGCATCTGAAATGTAGCTTTTTCTAAATCATTGAACATGCACAATATGGACTTGAAATGAATCTCCTAGGAGGATTGGACTCTGTGTTATCAGTGCTGATGCCGGTCCTCCTTTGCATTGTGTTAAAAACACATAAATGATCCAGATCAGACAAAAAACCCTTCTGCTTTTGCAAAGGTGCTCACACCTGCTGATGAGTAAATAAAGAGATACATCTGGCAGCACTTGGCTGTTATTTGTCTTCTTAATTTCTCTGGAAGCAGTAAGGGTCAATTAATTTTTACACACTGTTTTTGCTATATGAACAATGACAGTGTAATGTAACATTTTATTACCCATCCAGGTTTTGTTTAACTCATTTTAAAACTTGAGAAAGACCAGGTAAGTTTTTTATAAGGTCCTGATAAATAAAACCTTATACTTACTGTTCACTTAACAGGCCTAACTCATGCTGTGCATCTTACAGATTAAATGAGAAGCCTAACAGCCTTTTAGACGCTCCGCATCCTCATGGGCTGAGCAGTTACTTAGCTTGAGCCAACTATCTTGTTGGCTCAAGCTAAGTAACTGTTGGATCCGATGCGGATCTCGGCCAGCTTAGAGTCTCAAATAGTTATCGACTAGCAGTTTGATTGACAGGTCACAGTGATTTTTTTTTGCACACTCTGTAAGAACCGCATCCACAAAGCAGGCAGGAAAAGTGCAGTGAGGCATGATGCCACTAAGCTTTACTGGTGCATCAATAGTTAATGTTCTAATTGAGAAAATAAGGCAGTGCTGTCATGATTCAGTCTATCACCCCCCCGTCTTTCCTTCATGTGGTCTCTTTTCTTCTAAGAGGCTTGTTTTTATCAGCATAGGCTCCTTACAGCAGGTGATCCACTGATTCAGCAGAAGGATAAAATAGTACTTGTGGTCACGTAGTTATAATATAATGGAAAGATATGGTAATAGGATAAAATATGTCCATCAAATCTACCATAATGGCAGCTCAAAAGTAAGAGCAGACTATGTTTGCATTTTTTGCAAAGTCATTCATTGTTTTGGCTTGTTTGGGCAGTTTTGCACTTGAGAAATTATTTTTTATGCCATAAAAAGTAATCATGGCATGAAAACATACAAGCCTAAATTCCTACAGTATACTATGTGTCTCAAAATGTTAAAGATCTGTCATTTAAGTCATGAGACTTAGCAGAAGGAGACATGCAAGCAACAGAGCAGAAACAAAATCATGCATTCAAAGAGGGTGTGAGACAAAAGGAAATGCTGATGCGGTAATATTTTTTGAAGGCTGCAGGCATCTGCTTGTCATCTCTATGCATCTCAGCTACTCTCTAGTGTACATAGATGCACACTTTTAACATGTATTTACTGAAGAATGTCCCCAGGTAATCACCTCCAAACTGAAGATGCAAAGATAGAAATGAAAGCTTGCCTCATTTTATACAAGATGTTTCCTATTTTTTCAAACACGTAGCTAAATATAATGATTCATAGAATTCTCATTCAGTTGTGAACTAAGATCATATACATGACAGAAATTACACAAGAGGCTCTGCTTGCATGCACTGTATGTAGAAACCCCTGACCAGGAGTAGAATGAACATTTATCCATTTTGTTTATTTATTTGCTTTGGTACTATTTTAGCTTGAAGTATCTCAGAGAAAATTCTTTGTCTGACCGATTTATCAGCATAAAAAGCTGTCAGTAATGTATGATAAAATATGGACGAGATTAAGGTCTGGCAGTCCGATTAAACAAAATATGTTGGGGTTGTTTTTACCCTTCGCCTCCTTCTTTCCTTCTGTCTCTCCCTCTCCATGCACACACACATACTAGCCTTGACTGCTACTTATCTAACCCTAACCTAAAACTAACCTCACCTTAACATGTCTTCACATTTTAATGACTGACATATGGAGACTTGCTTTTCTTCTCCCTGACAAATATGCATGCCTAAGATGGCGTTAATACATTTAGGTCTCCACAACATGAGTAATACCTGCACTATCCAAACACATACCCAGTTCCATTTATATACATATACATATACGTATACTTCACATACAAATTCATGTATAACAGTTCAGTCTGCTGCAGAAACCAGTCTAAGACAGAGGCGTGGCTCCATCTGTGTTATTTCATTTTAGTTATTTTGGGGAGAATTGAAATGTGGGAGTTAGAAGCTCATGAGAGGCAGGCAAAAGAGATGACCGCATTAACACGGCACACACACACACTAATGGACATGCAGTTGTTCTGACTAACTTTCTTTGTCCATATTTGCTCATTCCCTCTGCCTCCTACTCCCTCTTTGTTATATTGTTGTATTTCTATATTTATGTGCGTGCGTGTGTGTGTGTGTGTGGGCTTTCCTTTTTCTGGTTCCACATCTGGAGGCCATTACCTCTGGGTCGGTATGGAGGGGCGGGGGTTGGGCTGGCTGTGCAGTGAGGTCATCGTGTCGTCGTGGCGATGCAGAGGAACAATGATGCTGTTGTATCCAATGACGACCAGCTTGCACATAGCCCATGCCAAAATGAATGGCTTGTGGGAGGAGGAGAGGTGGCTACACTTCAGAGGGAGAAAGTTGAATGAATAGTCGCTGTAGAAAACGTGACGTGGAAGAAAACACATATCTTTAAGTCAAGAAGTGACTTTCACTCACAATGTGAGCAGCCAACATGATGCGATGATTGGTGAAAAACCACGAGAAGGCTCTCAAAGATACAAGAAGATTATGGCAACCACATTGTAAACTGTATATCCAGATCATCTGACCAACAGGTACTTTTTCTTTAAAGGTATTCTTTCTCACATGCCTGTTTGATTCCACATGTTACTCTGTGGATTCTTCTTTAGTTAACAAAATCCGTAAACAAAAGATGACATACCAGAGTGCATACAGTACCATAAAGTTTTAGTTATCAGCTAATTTGATGAAGTTTAAACTAAACATTTTCTGGGCTTTATTGACCATCAAAGCTCCAAATTTACCAGGCCTTTGCTTTTATCCTCTTCTTTCCATGCAAATCTTTTTTGTGTAGAAATACACGGCAAAGCGTCTTTTCCACTTTGAAATAACTGCAGAAGAAAATCGGCGTTAAAAGAGTCTCAAAAGCTTTCAAGCATATGAAAAAAATAAGAATAAGAAACAAGTTACATGAGTTACTGGAGAGAAATCTTGATATATATGGTAACACATGACTAGAGTAATTTCTTGTCTGTTGATATCATTTACACATGTATTCAAAAAGCAAAATAATATGCCTCAATATGCCTTAGATACAAATAACAGAGACATTTGGGTTCAGAAGACAGATATGGTCTTTGGATTCGATCAATACAATATGATCAAACTTTTTCTAGAATCTGGTTAAAAAGGAGGAAGTTTTTATAGCATTGAATTGCAGCTGTATTAGAATTTTATTTCAAAATGTTTGAAAAATAAAACCCAGACTAAAGGAACTGTTTCATAGAATGTACAAAGTTTAACAGCAAAAAGACCTTTTTATCTCATCATGTACTGATATGAACATGAAATAGATTTACCAATGGCTTCTGATAAGGATAAATTAATTTATAGTACCATTCTCTGAACTTAGGGTTTGTGCCAAAGAGTGTAAAAAGAAAAAAAACTTTTGATTTCATAAAAAAATATGGCTCAGTCATTTACAGAACAACATAATAAAAACTAAAAAAAACATCACAATAACCAAAAGCGATATCATGTCAATAGGGAGATTATCATATTACGAAAATACACTAAAATACACTAAAATACATAAAAAGTTAGCAAAACGACCAATAAGTTCACTTCAATGAGTATTACAAGGAGGAGAAAAGCAACAGTGACGACACCTTAAGTCTCTTTGTCCTCCCTGCTGAGGCCCCGGAGCGACAGCCTAAAGGTAATCGGTCAAACTCACACTGGAGAGTTTGTTTCAAGCGGTTCCTAATGAGCCCTCGCCAGAGCGTTGTTGTTAAAGATGGCCTAAAGGCCCTTTTGGCACCCAGAAACTTTAATAGCTGCTTTCACTAAGATACTAAGTACTACGTTTTAGTACACACAGCTCAGGTGAGGACTTTTGGAACCGTTTGGTGCCATCTTCTTTTCAAAGTCTCCCAACCTTGAGTCTTACTGTAAAAGGAGAGAGATTCAAATATTTCTAAATAATTACTTTATCTGTAATCAAACTAAAGAGGAAGATGACTGCTAAACTAAAGAGTGGCGCAATAAATAAAAACTCCCAGAATTTCCCAACTCAGCAGTGTTTGTTAGTTGTACTTCGACACATTCACCACTTATGGTTTCATTGACCTCCAGCAGCTTCCGGACACTTATACCCCTTAAATCTATGACAACTTTAAATGTTTCCTGAAATGTTTCCCTTCTTTTCAGTGTTAATATGAAAACTACACCAAAAGCCTGTAAATAACACTTTAACCAGTTTGGAGGATTTACAGAAGATTTACATGAAAGGCGAGTTTATTTGTTTTACACAATTTTTTTCTCTTGCAGTAATACAGCAGCTGTAACGTTTGTGTCGTCATATTTGAGAGACGTGTGTGTTTTTATGTGTGTGTGTGTGTGTGTGTTACATGCTTCTGTATTCCCAACAGAGTAAGCATGACTGCTGTTGCTGTTTCTCCTTATAAGGATGTTTGAGTGCGGAAGGAGAGCTGGGAGAAAGGAGAGCGAAGAGGAGTGAGAGATTAGAGGGAAAGGAGAGAAAGAAAGTGAAGAACTGGTGAACAAAGGAACAGATGGAAAAAGTACAGGTGGGAGAAGTGGATGAGATAAGATGAGGACATAGTCAAAAGAGATAGGAAGTGAGAGGAGACTGGATGGGAGTCAAAAGACAAGATTGAGGGATTGATTTTTTGTAAAAGGAAAAGAGACATGAGAAGTGATGTGGGATGGGGGGTTTGGATGCATTGTGGGAGAAATGATTGAACATGATTGAGACGAACACACAAGGAATAAGAGATGGACACGAGAAAAGAGATGCGTGAAAAAGCAGTGAGAAAAAGAGAAGTCAAAAGAGGTGTGGAGAAGAGATGAAAAGAGAGAATGATAGCAGGATTCAAAAGAATCATGTAAAAAATATCACAGAGATGAAAGAAAAGGGGTGGCTGAAACCTAGGTGGATCAAGAGGAGCTAAAACAGGGGAAAATGAAAACTGGGAGGCAGGTAACAGTGACCCATTTAAGTCAAAATCTGCATTGGCCATGCCTCTGTGTGTGTTTTGTGTGTAAAATGGCTTTCTAATCGGTACTTTTGCTATTTGGATTTCTAAATACAGTATGTTCATCATCACATTATAACTATCTTTATTATTATTGTTATTGATATTATTATTATCATTATTATTGTAATTTATTTTTTAAAATTAATGATTTCTGAATTTTCCACCCTGTGCCTCATAATCTGAATCAAAACAAGTTTTTTTTTATGTCAGAATGATGTGCACCAGAATAAATGTTCAGAATGACTGAAGTGGCTGAATTAAGACATGAAGAGTCAGCTGAAGACTCACCCTTGAGTGGGTGAAAAACCTACCTGACAACCTCAAATATCCATTAAGAATTTTATGAACAGATCAGAATGTTAGCAAAGAAAAGTTGTCTCTCCAGATGTTTGGGACTCATTTTCACCTCATACCCAACATATAAACTCAGTGCAGCATGTCTTTGCAACAGCTGCATAGCTGCTACCAGCTGCAGTACTCACTTGAAAGGAATAATTCACCCTCAGAATGATGTGCCTTCATTTTCTACTCCCCCTCATGCTGATTAACACTGTGGAGCACTTTCTTGATTTTTATCATGTAGCTGGACATACAGTGAGGTTTTTGTTTTGCATCAGTTCCGTTACAGTGATGTTGAACGGTGCCCGTTCAAAAAAATCCACAAAAACTTGGCAATAATCCTCCATACTGCTCGTCCATTGTAATCCGAGTGTCCTGAGTGGGTAGAGTCCATAATTTACTCGAAACAACATCATTTAGTATATCTTTAGAGCCCAAACCTTGGCATTTTGTACTCCTGGATGCGCATGCGTGATGCTACGATGGAAACGGCAGACTGCTGAGACGGAGAATGTTATCACCCCATATCTCCGGCTGCATGATAAACATCAAGAAAGTGTGTTAATCAGCATGAGGGTGAGTAGAAAATGAAGGTACATCATTCTGAGGGTGAAATATTCCTTTAAGACTGTTCAAGGTTAAAAAAATTTTTTTTTTAAAGAATCATTTGTCTTCAACAAAAAAAACAAAAACATCAATTTTCTAAATCGAGAAAGAGATGATAACTGTCATCTCTTTCCTAGACTAGGCTGATTGGCTTAAAGATAAGCTTCTGTGGTTTATATTACAAACTCTATACAGCCCTGTCTGATAAGAAAAATGCAAAGTACATGTTGAAATGTTGTTGTGTTGTCATGTTGGCGTTAGCATCATGACAACATGACTTTTTTGGAATCTTAAAAAAAAAGATCTTTAAGTCGTTATCTTTAAGTGTATAACTATCTTTTTGCACTGGCAACCCACACAGTTAAAAGCATGAGAAGATTTGCTTCTTCCTGCTGCTTTTCAAGCATGGTGGTGCATTAAGATGTGCTTTAGATGTGTTTCAGTTTAAGACCAAGTGTGAAATGACTAAAAAAATTATGAATTAATATTACTATGAAGCATACAATGACGTGCAAAGTTTTTGAGAAGTTAATGGTTGGTAGGTGTTTTTGTTGTTATATTGATCAGTATGTTCCAGGTTAGACAAAAGTTGCTACAGTAGAGATTTCATGCAAAAATCGCCTTTAAAAAGGTTCATTTTCTCTTTCCTGAGAACCCCCAGAAAATTCAGCTTCCAGGGATGACAAATTGCCGCTCCGCTTCTGTTTTCCTTACTTCTGCAATTTTATTTGGCTCTTCCTCTTTCTCTCCTCCATTCCTTTTTTTCTCTCTCCCCTCTTCTCACACCACCCTCTCTTTTCCTCCCCCCTTCCCTCTCTCAGCTGCTCCTCCCAGCTGTTTAATCACACATGGCTCATGCCTAAAGAAGGGAGGGAGGAAAAAAGGAGGGGACAAATGGGAGGAGAGACATGGAGAGCCAAAGAAAGAGTGGGTGACAGACAGACAGAGACAGAAAATGCGAGCGGTGGGCTGAGTGTGAGCCACATGGCCACTGAGTGAGAGATCTTTGCTTCCTCTCGGCACGAGCTCCGTCTCCCACTCTGGTTGGATTATTGCTGAGGAAGGACCTTGCCTGGATACTCCTCCTTTTCATCCCCTGTTCCCTCACTCCTCTACTTCCCTCCCTTCTGTGTCTCTCTGTACCTCAAGCTGAGGGACTCTGTCTTCCCAGATCTCACCTCTGGTTCTCCTTTCGCCTCCCTCTCCCCCCCTGCTTCCCGCTCAGGATGTCGTGTGAGGAGGCTCAGCTCCACAAAGAGAGGCTGCAGGCCTTGGCGGTAAGTCCGAGTGTTTAAACTGTCCCTTTTCACTCCGCTCATCTGTTTCATTGACCTTCTGAATGTTTGTTCAACTGCCTGTTTGCCTGTGAAAGCACAGACACTGTCAAACGTTGCGTCCCACCTGGATTTCATCTCATTCTGTTTTTCATAGAACAATATCTCAGCTCTAGTACCTTCAAATGCCTGCAACTCACTCAGTTTCTCTGCTTCTTCCCATGATTCTCTCTTTGATTCAAAGCCCTTTTTTGTTTCATTTAAACTATTCCAAAAGTTATGGGAAAGTGTCAGACGTGTTTTTCATTATTTGCCTCTTATTTCATCATGCTCATGTATGTTGCACGTTGACTCATAAAAGTGAATGACTTACACCAACAGTCAAGCTCTGAAAGTCACACTGACCTCTGGGATGTTACCAAGGGCTACATTTACACAAGTTGTGCTTTTGTCTGGTGTTTTTCAACCATTCCTCGATAAGCTACTGATAAACTGGCTGCATTGTAAATTCATAAAGTCTGTTACACAGATTCACTTGTCGGCGCCCACATTTTGCTTCTGAGGTGGGAAGCTAAATGCAAGGCTGCAAACGGTAATATGAAGATGAAGTACATGTCGGTTTCTTGTGTAAGGGGTTGATTTTTAACCCGTGAATTCTGAAGGGAAATGTGTCGAGGAGCCTTACAGCATGACATCACAGCTTCCTACACGCTTTTTCATCAAATAAAACAAAGTGATGTTTTGTTCTTGGAGTTCTAATGTCCATGCAGCCTCCTGTCCTGCACAGCTGCTCTTCCTGTCGGTTTTCATGTTGCTCTTCCATGTTGTAGTGCGGAGGGGAACTTTTGGAGAAGTCTGTGGAAAATCAGTAGTGCTTTTTCCTTGGTCAGATGTCTGAGGCTTTTTAGGTACACCACCTTCTTAGTGTAGGAGTTCAGCTTTTAAGTGGTGAAGAATACACCCGGGCGCTCACAGTTATGTTTGACGATCGGGGGGGAATCTGTGGAAGCGTTGGGCCGATCAGGCTTCAGAGCAACAGTTGCACCGGGTTTTCACTGCCTGGGACTAAATTTGGCGTCAGCAGGGAACCGTACACACACACGCTTGGGACGCACAGGAACACATGCATGCATTCATACACGGATATGGGGGGGGGGGTGGCCAGATTGAGAAACTATTTTGGCCACGTTGAAACATGGCAGCCATACCAGGCTTCATGTACTCAAACCAGCGCGGCATCTACAGAAGAAGGGTGGAAAGTTCTCACAGTCTATTTTTTGCTGCTTTTCTGAAAACAGCATTTCTGTTTCTTGAATAATCAACTTGAGAGTGTGTATTTATATATTTACAACTGAATGAATTATTAATGTGTGTGGTACTATATATACTATAATTGCAGTATTAGAGATTCTTTTTTGGTTTTAAATACAACATATCTAGGTTCATCTAACATTAAACCCAAGTACATTTTCTGAGACCTTTTCATCCTCCAAATGTAAATCGGTCTCTCACCAAGCTTATAAACACAAGGGAATACTATAATGGAAATTGCTTTCAACTCAGACCAAGCATTTAAACAAAGAAGGGTTTCTATTACACTTATAGTGGGCAGCTAGACACTCTGTTAGTCATAAAATAAGCCAAGAAGCAGAGTTCAAGAGTAAACAGAGGAGCAAGTATTTCATAGTTAATCCTAAGCGGAAGCGGAGAGATTGTAAAAGATATTTGCATTTTTTCTTTTTCTAAATGCTTCTCCAAACCAAAGATACTGTTGGAGATTTTGCAATCACTTTGTTTTGTCTTCATCTTGGACGAAGTGGAGTGGAATTAATCTGGCTGTCTCAGCAGCCATAGCCAAACCCCTGCAGACAGCCACACAGTACACACATAAATCCTTCCTCACTTAGCTGCAGTTTGCAGCTGACATGCGAATGATTTCATCAATAATTGATACTTTGAGATTTCATTGTCATCACTGTCAGTGTCTGTTCTCATCAATACTTCAGCAGGTCATGAGCCAAACTGGAGGTTTTTTTCTTAAATCGGAGCCAAGAGTTGGAGCGGAGAGGTCGGTTTGCGAGCCATCTGCAGACATAACTGCTGAATCCAGCCCGATTAACAGCTCGTTCAACTTCAGGATCGAGTTCCCTCCCTTGCTGCACCCAAAACTCAGTCAGCAAGAAGCAAGCTGTCATTATAATGTTCATTTACCACAGGCGATGGTCGGCCTTGCATAGCTCATGAAGAAAGCATGCAACTTACTTCTTAAGTACATTTATTAAAAGGTTCAAAGTTTCTTTGAAATGACTCTAAACAAATGGCTTTTTTTTAAATACAAGCTTTTGTTGTTTCGATGCATTCATATGTGAAGATGACTTAACTCAATTATTTATCTTTTTTTAATATTGAAATTCATTTTTCAACAATTCCATTAGAAGATTTTGCTGAACATTCATGATTTGCACCTCCAGGCCGGTGATACTCTGCTTATCAGTGCACATTCCCACACTCTGATAGTGATTAAGGCCTCTCAGCTGACTCGGTTTCCATGGTTACTAATTGGTCAGATTAGGAAACACTTGTGATGTCATGTTGTTAAATCCAGCCCTGCTATTGCTTTATTATTACTATGTAATTATAGCAGTAACATGGAGCACAGCTTAGCCAGGGTTGCCCTGAAACCTGATTTGAGTGTGTGCGTGCGTTGATCAAAGCCTCGCATGTGGTTTTAACATCAGCCAATGAACAGCGAGCGCCTTTTCATTCTAATTAACCATTGCCTGTTTGGCCTTCCAACCGCAAGCAGCATGGCAAAATGCACACACACACGCATGTGTCTTTTGTGCGCGCTCTTTCATGGACTCTTCTGTCGTGTCTGTGATATGTTTACACAGATTACCTCAGCCCTCTGGACTCTAGGCTGCTCCCCAACACATACTCACACACACACACACACACACACACACACACACACACACACACACACACACACACACACAGCCCACAGATTGTCTGGGGCCAAGTCCCAGCGGAGTTAAGAGTTGGTCTGTGATGACTGAAGTTTTGTCGCTGTGTGTGAGTGTTTGAAAAACAGAGTAAGGAAGTGGCAATTGCTTGCACTCTGAGCTTAACAGGCACAGTCAGGGTTAACACAAAAAGATCACTTTAAGACTCAAAAAGTCTTTCAAGTTTAGACAGTTTGCTCTGTTTATTTCTGCCTCCTGAGTATTAGAAACAATCCTGTACGACTAAGGTGCTATTATGAATTGTTATGCTGATCAGATTAAACCACAAATTGATTTGCTGAGAAGCGAGCTGGAAACTGATCTCTGTAGGTCAGAGTTATTCGGGAGGTTGGACAAATCTCTGGATCCACTTAGCGAGGTTTAACAGAGGGGGATGAGCTGGGCAGAGTGAAGGTGAAGGGGGGTGCCATAACTAGACTGTGGCATGCACTGAGATTTGTGATTGTAGCATGAAGTGGAGGGTCGGGGTAATGGGCTGCAGTAAGTGGGGGGGCTGGGCTGCCAGCAGGCATTTGCTGTTTCAGCTGGCTTACTGACTGAATGGCAAGTTGACAGCAACAAAACATTGAACCCAAGTCATAAAGCACTGACCTAACTTGACTTTTTCTTTTACTTTAAGTGGCCATCAGATCTGGATCAGTGAGGTTAGCTTCAATGGTCCTATACACACTGAAAGTGTGAGTGTGAGCACTTCTGAGTTCCAGATTTATACACATTGGGAATCTCCTATGTGCTTTTATTTATAGCTTCTTTACTACTTAAAAAATTACATTTTTCCACACAAAAAAAAAAGTCACATCTAAAGATGTCATCTGAGAGCAAGTTTTGTCTCTTTCTCAGCTATTTGTACAGAAAATCTGGCTGAATCTCACCTCTTCATGATGCCGTGTTGCCATACTTCCATACAATTATATTACATGTAGTTACTCGTTGTTCAGTAGACATGGAATATACATGTAGGATCCATTTCTGTCAATAGTAAAAGTAAAAGGGAATGGATAATGCAGTCTCATTCCATATAACAGTTAGGTTTGTTTAAATGGCAAAATAGCAAAAAAGAAAACAATCTTCTTATTCTTACATTTCCTTTTCAGTTGTTCTCTATGGCTTTGCTGTAGCTCTGCCTATCCTCTGCATCCTCCTCTCTTACACCAACTTTTAAAAATGGATCATTATTTGTAAAACAGCAACAGTTTGAAAAATCGGAAGTTGTCACAAGCTTACATTTAGCTTTATGTAAGACATTTGTGATGATGGTGTTTGACACATTTTTATTGTAAAACAAAACAAAGTGATGGCGGGTCTCTCTAATCTACAAAATCATTATTCCTATAACTGTCTTCAGGCCTGATCTAGAATTTTCAAGTTTTTTCAACTTCACAGTCAGTTGTCTTGGCTAAGGTGAGGCATTGAAAAGTTACTTTATGTTAGCTATAGTTGCATTAGCGATAAACAGATTACCAGTGTCCTATCCAGAAGACAAGCAAACTAAAATCTATCACATTTTTTCTGGTTCTTTACATATTTTTACTCTGTTGTGGCTATCGGGGAACAAAATCAGGCCTGAAGTGAGGCTGTGCTGAATTGACAGATTATACCCATATGTTTGTTTATATTCATCAATACTAATCTGAATAGATAACAGAAATGCTTAGTATATGCTAGATTATATTTTCCCGCTCACAATTGGCCATTAGTTTGCCAGAACTAATATTATAGGTTGTGAATATTTGGTAGAGTGGGTGTTGTCATCTACCAAATTGGCAAAGTGAATCCCAGTGAGCTGATAGGAGGGTAAAGACCTGGTTTATGGACTAAAGTTCATGGGGGAGGGGAGAGTGCTTGGGGCAAAGTCATTTAGAAAAGGAAGAGGGGGTGTGTCCTGTTTAGTAGCATGGGGTCTGAGCCACAGCAGGCATTACATGCCCTCTAAAATTAGCAGCAGCTGTCTTGGACCTACTGGACATTCCGGTATTTGTGTGTGAGTGTGTCTGTGAGTAACTACCCGCCTCTGTGTGGGTGTATAGTGAGAGTTGGGATTCACACAGACGTGAGATGTGAGAGGCTGGAATGCAGCTTTAGTGGGCACTGCTGGGTTTGGAATTATTTCTGTGACATTGGAGCTTAATTAAATAGCAAACAATACCGGCAGGACAGTGGAGACTCTAGGTGGTAGGCTGACTGGCTAGCAGCTAATTTTAGCAGCCACAGTTATGCTCCTAACTTTAGCAATAAGAGAACACCCTGGTTTACTGATAGTAGTAATACATCTATAATAATACAGGCACATTCTTGGAGTGTTTTTTGTGTACATTTCCGGCTACATGAATTTTTAAAGGGATACATTCTTTGGATTCTACACAGATGGACATGATGAGTTTAGTCACCACCTGCTTTCATCGCATGACACTGGCATGTAAGACGTTCCAGCAATGTGCTAAAGTTGCATTTATTGACACCACGGTTAGCTGAGGAGTTACCAAGTTAGCTTTCTGCTCACGTGGCCTAACCAATCAGCATTGTCTGTCGAGCTGATTTTCATATAATCATCCAATTAATGCTGCTGAATTTGCAGCAACATTTGATTTTTGTCATAACATTTTCACAAAAACGACTTTATTTGAAAATTGATATTAGATTAAATGAAAATGTTAAAGAAAATGTCAGACTGGGTGCTTATATAATACTATAAAATGTAAGTATCTTTTTAGCCTGGCATGTGAGGGATCAAACCCATGACATTGGAAGCATAAGTCCATTTCAGTGTGTGTTCTCTAAGCTCTCAGGTATGGCTGCCCGCAAACTGGAAGATGATCTTCACTGTGAGATTTCTCTTCTGGGTGTGTTGGTATGTACAGAATGTGACCCATCTGATCTGTTGCCCTCTTCTCTTCACAAAGTCAACATCAGCAGAACTTTAATTCTCAGAAGGTTATATCACTGTGTGATCACACTGTCACAGCATCTTTCAGACCAGAACTTCTAGTTTGACTCAAGGTGTGTGCCTATTTTGATCTGAATTATGTCTTTATTTCAAAAAGCTATCCAGATCAGACATTATTTTAATTGCATGTGAGTTACTTAAACATAACCAAAGTCAGTATTATTAATATGAGGTTGTTAATGTGCCACTGACACCAGTAAGTCTTGATTCTGATTACATTTTGCTTTGCTGTCTGTTTCTGATCATTTGCAGACTTCCGCTTTGATTAACACTTACATCACCCTTCCTCCCAGTTAAAATGCACAAAATTTTTAGTACTTAACTAGAAGAAAAGACTACAACAAGCAGTGATAATTTATCATTGCAGTATGGTTTTAGAGAGATATACAGAGATATTTTGACGTTGATTCTCATTGATCATCATCACCATCCTTTTTGAATATGGACTCATAAAAGTAGACAGTATTTGATGAGAGCATTGAACACTGCAACTTTTCGTACTAAAGCAAAAATATACATGTAAGACTAATAAAACATTGTCTCTCATTCAAGTGTCATCCGAAACCAAATAAATCTTTTTTATCTATCTTTTTTAGTTTTTCCTTTGCCTTTAAAGTTTCTAAATTAAATGGAAACTCTAAGTTGAAAGCATCTACTGATGAAGTTTTACATAAGCTAGTCTCTAAATTATGTGTTATAAACTTTAAGTTTAATTGTGAGTGAACATAGTCCTAAATACTTAACCCAAACATCTGGGATCAATTTGCAAAGTTAAGCTTAAGATGGTAGGATCTTTGAATTGAGGTTCTTTGAAGACCAAAATATTAGCTAAGCTTTGACTTGATCCAAAACATAAACCACCCAAATTTTTGAGCTCTCTTGTCTCTATACTGTCTAATAATGAATATGGGCTCCACAATAACATCTCTGTGGAAGCCATTAGATTCTAGCTTTGGTTTTTAAGGGCAATACTGAAGTTCTAATTGCTTATGCAATGCTTATACATTGTCATTTTGGTATTGTAACCAGTATTTGTGATGTAAATGTCTTCTTATATAATCTGAGAATACAGAAAATCAGCATGAAAATTAAGATTATTGGCTGGTCTATGACTGAGCTGTGGGTCAGGCACAGGCATGACCAGCCTTTCCTTTATGTCATGTTGATAGTGTTTTAATTAGTGGTACAGTATCGCACTGATCTTTATTTAAGCAGAACAGATTGATCTGCTGTGGTGTTGATATTGGAGCGCTCTTGAATATTTTGTTGCTGATTCTTAGCTTCAAAACTTATGTTGAATGTTCCCTGCAAGCTACTGTAATCAGCTACAACTTCTCATCTTAAGATGAGACAAACACATTAAACTTGCACGAAACTGTAAGGATATTTGGACATTTTCTGCATTGCATTGGATGACCTCTACACCCATGTGGAAAAAGTTAAACCCCACGCAAATTATACTGCCTGACTTTGGCAGGATAATTCAATGTCTTCTCTAACAGACAATAGATCTGAAAGGAAAATTAAGGGCAGTGATCATGTTCCAAGCAGAGTGCAAACATATGAACTACACTCTGACCTCAGTGAACACTTCAAAGACATGCATGAAGTGTTGCATCAATCGTTGCATCTCTGGTAAATGGAACTTGGGTGATTAAACCATAGACGTTTGTTTCCCAAAAGACGATGACTTCAGCTCTTTACACCCCACCCAACATTAATCTTACAAGTGCAAAATACGGTATTTTTTCAGCTTAAAAGGAAAAGCTATAAAACTGTCAAAAATGTTGGTGAGAAAAAATGTGATTTTGGTCTGATCAAGCATTTAGCTCATTTGAAAAATGATATCCAGGTGTGTTTGGAAGGTGAGAGGTCTACAAATACATTAAACTCTCCCTTCAGTCCTTCATTACCAAATGGATGAGTTATGACAGGAGATCAAATCAACCAAATCTTTAACAGATCCATGTAGGTAACTTTCAGATAAAGGTTTTCTGTTTGTGGCATCAAAAGTTCAACCGGTAAGTGACCTACCTTACGACTCTGGCTTATTTTGATGGCATATTGTAACTGTCAATCCATATGCCCATTCCTGGAGCCGTCATTGTTCTGCATCATCCTGGGACTGAGAAACCCAAGGGCGTAGGTTTGCATAGGGACGGTAGGGACATAATACTACCAACTTTTCATGAGGCTCAAATTGTTCCCACCAACTTTTAAGCAACCTTATTCATATAATATAATGAGCCCAGTTACATATGTAATTTGGATTGTCTTCCCATATGTTGTGAGGATAGAATTGACCCTACCATTATTAAGTGAATTATTTTCATTTACCCCTTTTACTTACTTACTTACTTACTTACTTACTACTTTACTGAGTGTGCCGGCCCATTTTTCCCTCACACGCACGTTTGATTGGCTGATGACACACGCGCACACTCACACAGCCCCGACAAAAATGCGTGTCGCCAAATCATGCCGCCGCGTCCGCCCCCTTTGAAGAGGAGGGATATTAGAATTTTTTCGTCCAGAAACAGCTACAGGAGCCACTGTAAGTAATGTAAAAAGACGTAAATGTTGTGCGGGCGGGGAACACACTGCTAATTCTGCTACTGAAAGTCCGACCTGCATCAGAGTTAGCATAACATTAACCTGTGTGAACTTGCTAACCTGCAGTAGGAAGGTAAGTGTCCGATGGAAACTATAGAACCAGAAAAAAATTAGCAAAGCTGCTTATAGAGAGACGTAGTCTGTTTCACAGGAAAATGCTTACAGTCAGAAAAAGACATGTTGCTGCCTTGTTTCTTGTAAACGGGCTGGTTTAGAATGAAAGAAGGCTAGAGCATGTGGTGATTTTACATTTTTGAAACCAAATATTAGTGCATTTATTAATTGATTAAATGTGTTTATTTATTTTCTACATTATT
>JAVQJG010271169.1:0-28622 GCA_036024015.1 Craterocephalus amniculus
ATCCATCCATCCATCCATCCATCCATCCATCCATCCATCCATCCATCCATCCATCCATCCATCCATCCATCCATCCATCCATCCATCCATCCATCCATCCCTACCACCCACCTACCCACCCACCCAGCAATTACCCCGCGAGGGGCGGGGTACACCCTGGACAGGTCGCCAGACTATGCACAAAACCCAACTTCAAATTCCTTTTAAATGCCATTTCTTTGCATATTGTATTTCTGTGTACACTCAGATTGTATAAGGAAATGATGAAAAGTTGGTCTGAATCACCTGTAACATGATATGCAAGCTGGTTTACCAGAAACAGTGTCTACCAGTAAATGTCCCAAACCTCGGTCTTGGAAAAAAACAGATTTCCTGGTGACTGGCAAGATGGATTCCTTTGTAACTGTGACCTAATGAAAACCCAGTCACCTTTTGAAGTAAATTCATTGTTTCATATAGCAAGACTGAAACAAATTCTACTATCTTGTCTTATTTTAACCTTTTTATTTTTTTTTTTTTTTTTTAGAAAAATACATGAATGATTAATGACTTGAGGAAATTTAAACTTCATCAAAGTATATTAAGGTATAACTGATTTGGGAACACTTTTGGTTTAAAATATAGGAATATTTTGGCCTGCTGTGTAAAAGTAGGCAGTGACAATCTCAGAAGTGACAATGTGTTTTGGATTTGAATTGTGTTAGTCATCTAACGATGACACAGTCGTGTTATGAATGAACGTGTTCAACGGCACATAAACACAGACTCCTTCCTCTTTCACAGAAAAAAATACTCATAGTTTCTCCATCATAGTTTCCTCAATCTCCAAGGCATCATGTACGTCATTGTGGGCTCGGAGTTTGAACACCAACAATTCTAAGGAACTTAGAGACCCCAGCCCCTCTTGGAGGAGCAATCAGACAAGCAGTTCATAGATGTTGTGGCACCTCAAAGGTAACGTTACCTGAAAGAAGGAAACTGTGATGAGTGCCTGGTGGTCAAGCAGTGGGTCGAGCCATACCCAAATAAATTGCAGTAGGAGCTGGGTTGCAGGTGAAGGAGGTTGCTCAGAGTAGCTTGCCTTGTTGGAGCACCTGGGAGTGTCCTGGAGAGGGTGTCACTTGTGGATTCCATTGTTTTTCTGGGAGACTTCAATGCCCATCTAAACAATAATGGAGTATCTTGGAGGGACAGGATCAAACAGGCTCCCAGAATTGGATCCATGTGTTGGATTGCTTGATTTCTGTGGAAGTCAGGAACAGTCCATGTTTGGGAATAAGGTTATTCATACATATATTTGTTACCATGCCAGTTTAGGCCAAAGATTGATGATTTTGTAATTCCATCATCAGCGCTGTGACTGAATGTCTTGGACAACTGGATGAAGCGGGGAGCAGATCTACCTGGTTTGGGAACCTCAGTACTGTATCCCTGATTTTTGCAGATGATGGTTGTGTTTGCTTTCTCAGCCCAAGAACGTTAGAGGTTTTCAGATGAATATGAAATGGTGGGTATTAAAGTCTTTTGACATCTGAGGCCATGGTACTCAACTGGAGAAGACTGGAATGTTCCCTGTGGGTTGGGAACTTATTAGCCTGAGAGATGGGGTGAGCAGCTCGTACATGTAGGAAACCTGGCACAGAGTTGCTGCTTCTCCATATCAAGAAGAGTCAGCTGAGTTGGTTCAAGATTCTGATGTCTCCTAGTTGCTATCCATTTGAGGTTTTCTGGGCATGTCTTACATGGAAGAAACCCCAGGGTAGACTCAGAAGTCATTGGAGGGATTACATATCCCAGCAAGCTTTTGAATGCCTTAGGATCCCCTCAAGAGGAGCTGGAGAGTGCTTCTGGGGAAAGGAACACCTCCTGGAACAATCTCCTGAACCTGTTGGATGACCAACTATGATTTGAGAGTCTGCAACATTCTGTAATATATGATTTATGACAGAAATAGAAGAAGAAAAAAATAGATCAGTGCTCAACAGAGATGTTGGGGATTTCCGTTTAAGCACAATGTGACAGATATGTGGAACTCAAAACTCCAAATCTTATCAAGTGCATTTTTCTCATTTCAAGTCAAAATATCTGATTGTGCTTAATATAAGATACAGTCACCTCAAGATTAACATTTCAGTGAGATAAAGGAACTTCTTTTAAGGCAATAGGAAGGAAATACTACTTTTGAGCACCACAAGGTTATAATGAAACACAAAACTTCCCATTAGTAGTAAAATATGGCATAGAACAAGTTTTCCAGCTTATTTCAAGATCTTGTAAGGCTTGAATGTATTGTCTTATTCTAAGAGATCTCATCAAGAGAATTTTCACTTGTTCCACTGGCAGTTTTTCTTTTCTTATTTCACTCAAAAATACCTTGTTTTAAAAAATTTTTAACTTATTTTTGGAGTGGCCTTTTCCCATTGTCTTTTACATTAAAATACCAATTGTGAATAATTTTACCTTGACTCAAGTCAGGAATATAGGACAGTGCTTGGGACCCACAGAATGATCATTCACAATTTTACTACACAAATAAGCACAAATATTTTCCCAGGATATTTTGTTTTCAGTGATAACCCCAGTGTGTTTAGATTTTGATTTATAGCAGAATAATATTTTCCAAATGTCTTTCTGAATGTGTGTGTGGGGGTGGGTGGGGGATCCTACAGAGAATTTACGTACACCATTTCAGTTTTGTATGCAACCTATACGCAATACTTAAAAAATGTGGCCTTATGTTGCACAGTCCACTTTCTGACGTGATTTTAGTGTTCCTCCATGGGTCCTGGATATACTCATACTCTTCAGGGCTGTTCACTTATGATGCAACAGAGCCTACAGTGTGTTTGCTTTTGTATAATCCTACTTACCAAAACACCAACTCCAAACCTTAGCCTATTCCTTAACAAAAAATGATACTGAACAAAACCTATGATTGAAGGCAAATCCTCAGAACAGGCCTCCAAAGTTCCCGAAATGTTGTGCATGTACAAGCATGTCCTTAGCTTGATTACTTTGAACATACAAAATGATCAGTACAAACATAAGGGGACATGGATGATCAGAAAAGATATATAATATGAAGCAATCTGGATGAAGGTATTTGAAAGAAATTTAACTCAGCCTTTTTCTGGGCTAGATGAACCATATCATCCACACACATATGTTTAGAAAATACCACTTGAATTCCAGAAAAAAAGAGACACTTTTAAATCTCCTGTGAAGCCATGCTGTTGCAATAGCTGCAGTATTTTGCGTTGTCACGCTGAAATACTCAAGGCCTTACCTGAATTAGATGTAATCTAGATGGGAGCAAAATTTGATCAAGTCAAATCAAAATTTATTCATGAAGTACTTTTAATGCCAAGGCAAGGGGATTTACATATTAAAAACAATTTCTGTATAAAAGAGAACTTAAAAAGTCTTCACTCAACAAATTTAGCAGCAATTTTCATATGCAATCACACAGAAAACTATGTAAATGGACTCTCAACCCTCTCACTCAAACCCCATTCTTCACAAACATAAACTCTAATCCTTTGCGGCTGTCTTTCTTATCTGAATGAAGGTAAGAAATATCAGGAAAACATAAACAAACATTTGGCCTGATGCTGCCGTCATGGATCAATATCTCACGGATATGTCCACACCTGGACCACAGAGGGCTCCATGACAGGAAGCACCCAAAACATCACAGTTCAGTGTCCCCACCACAGTCGTATTGCTGCAGTCCATTTTCCCACTCTGAATGAATATATTTCTGTGTATGTGTTGCATGGTTTTCTGCTCTGATCTTTCCAGACAGGAGACAGTGGTTGTTTCACAGACTGTTAGTTCAGTGGAAAAAGTAAACATTAACACAGATTCTTACCAAGTTCCTTACCGCATAGTCACTCAAGGAAATATTGCATATATTAACCTCAAGTCACATACAGCATTAGGCAAACACTTTCATACTAAATTAGCATTTTGGATGGAAAAATAAAGAAAAGTGGAACTTTTGTTGAAATCTGTCTGTGTCTCACTGCTACAAGAAAACGGTCTTTTCTTGACTGAATAGAATATGGCCTATTTCATGTGTTATATACTCTAAAATCCACTTGTGTGAAATCCCAACATACATTTCTAACTTGATGACCTCTACCAACCCCCCACCCCAAACAAGAACAACAAAAACTGTGATAATACCAATATCTTTAATCATGTCTTAATTCATCCACACCATATTAGAAATACTTTAATAACAATTAGCTAAGGTGATGCTCTAGCAGCTGTTAAGGGGCCCAAAAAGTAATGTGTGCTTCAAAATGATACATTTTGAAGTAAATGAAAAACTTAGTCAATGAATGTGGGTTTATGAATATTCCAATCTGATCCCACCCACATTTGCACCCGCCACAATGCAAGCAGTACTGTGACAAATTCATTTTGTCTTTAAATCCAGTTTTTTCATGGCCACATTTGCAAAGCTGTCCAAAGAACGGAGACTTTTTAGAGATAATATCTAATGAACCATTTTTGATGAGCGTCTATGACGCAGATTGGCTGACGTCATTTTTGTGGTAGTTTTACATCTTGGGATAAATAAAGACTTACTGAATCTAATTTTATGTTTTCACAAAATATACAGAATAAAGCAAGTTACTTCCCTTTGTCATTTCCACCACCTTTCTGTTACTTTGTCATTTAACCGATGCTAGCTTCTCATTTGTGAGATGTGCGTCCTGCAGATTCGAGTCAGAATCACTAGCCATGTCATTTTTTTCTCATGAACCATACTGAGACAATACAAACCCCATACAGACATGTAAACTAGTAGAAATGTCATTTTTATCTTTAACAAACTGTAGGTCTTCACAGTACCACCAGCATACCATTAACTACTTTGTTTAGGTTCTGTCGAGGATCTGTGGAATTTCACATCAAGGCACTTCCACATTAGCTTAAGTTTTCACAGCAAGTGACTACGAAAAACTTTTATTGATAAACTGGTGTTTAATTGACACAGTTCAGTGAACAAACTAGACAGGCCATGCTTCATTCTGGTCTGCTGGTAAATCACAGATTAGACGGTTTATGACATTCTTTGGGGTGTTTTACCCAGTGGATGGGGCCCCACAATTATTTACAGGGATTATATGGTGTGCTTTATATTAAGGTATGCACAGTAAGAGTATGAGTCAGGGAGAGCGGAGCTTTTGCATAGCCGTATTAGCACAACGCAGGGGCTAATCCAGCAGGAAGCAGCAAGCAACATGGCTAAGAGGGGGCAAATTTCAAAACAAACAGCCAAAGATCCCAAAACCTCTACTTAATCTGCATTCACTGGGGCTGGATTTGGTGCAGGCACATAGAGATCAGCTGCTGCCCGTCACTGCCACAAGTCAGTTCCTAAAACTGCTCTTTGTCCCCGAAATTGTTGGACTGACGGTAACCAGGTGGCATGGTAATCTGGTAAAGGTGAGCTGGTTGTATTCGTGAGGTTTGGGTTATCAACCTTGCTGTATGACACACACATAATATGTCCAAACGAAAGTAACATGCAAAATTCCAGGCTAAGAGAAATTTTCCGAAGGAAGATTTTTTCAAGTTGCAACAAATACTAAACCAGAAATGGAAACGTACTCGGGACTTTAGTTCCAGGTAACAGATGTGATTTCCTTTTAAAGACTCTTCCTGGAAAACCACTTGATTCCAACAAGTTGTCAAACCAGAATTTTCACCTTGTTAAACAGATTTGAACAGGCGGATAAAGATGTTGGTCAGTGGGTGAAGGATAGACTGCAAAATAATCCACCGGCTATGAGACAGATTGTATGACGATGAACGCTGACTTTTGAAAGCTTTCGCTGCTGCCAGTTTGTTTGATGTGGAACGAATGCAGTGGCTGAAGCAGAAATGATATTGTGTTGATTCAAATACCGGTGAGTCAACGAAATGTGATCCGGGAAGTCTGTTGTGCATCATGGATTTATAACGGCTTTTCAGAAGCAAGAAATCTGCGACTCGTCATAACAAGTTACAAGGAAGTATTTAACTCTTATGTCAGGAAGAGTCTCCCATGATTATTATGAGCATCATATTGCATCTACACCCACACCACACCAAGAAGGGGATTTGGCTGAAATGATGGAGTTGGCTTTTTTTTTTTGAAAACACAAAAGTTGAAGTACTGCAATGGAAGTAGTGTAACATGCTGAAAATATTAACCAGCAGTTAATGAGCATTTGTATAAATGCACTTGTGTTCTCAGGCAATTATGGGCAGATGTGGTCCAACTCAACCTCTCATCATCTTTTAGCTGCACCAAACCATTACTTTAGCCCAGATATTTCCCAGAATGATAATAACATCGGTGATGTCAGTCAACCTAGTATTAGGTTAAAACATTTTTCTGTCTGTAATATTCAGCAAAACATTTGGTTTGAATCACAAGCTTTGTTTTCATTGTTGAACATTTCAAAACTTATTCCACTGTACTTAAGAAAAACTGCCTTGGTTTTGCAACTCTACGAGATGCAACTCCTTTCCCCCTTTTTATACTCTTGCTAAATATTTTGAAAGCATGAATGCAATCTCTTTTTCATACGCGCAGAGAACAGTTCTCTGAAAAATTTCTTTTTTTCCCCCTTAATAACAGTTTATAATTGCATTTCATAGATGAAATTATTGCACACTTTGTCAAAGTGCCTGTTTATTCATTTGACTGAGTGTCTGTCATAGAAATCGTGCTTGAATTTCTCTTAATTTTCCTGCCCTGCCTTCATTCACATTACATTGAGATTCCAGTTAGATGTGTGAATAACAGTTTGCTGCACATAAAAACATGGAACTGCTGCCTAATTCAATTTCATGGAAACACAGCATTCACAACACGGCAACCTTTTCCTTATTTTATATAAAAACAATATGCTTCAAATAAATATGCTGTTTTACATAGACACAGAAAACATGTTAATAGTGGAGAAGAGACAAAAGAAAACTAATAATGAAGGCTCTAAGACTGATGGCAGACAGGATGGAGATTGTTATCCAAATTGAAAATGGTGGTAGCGTGCGGTAGAGGATGCTGAGCTGCTAGCAGTAGTTTATTTGTATTTGCATTTTGCACAATGGACAAACACAGGTCTGCCTCTAACTTAAATACTTAAATACAATTTACTAACACTTACACACAGATGTGCATTTAGCACACATTCATTCATCGTCACAAGTACACGCAAAGACACGCACACACATGTTAAACTCTACATGGCACCCACACCCTTAGATGACAGGGATTGAAATGGAGATGTCATTTAGGGAATGTTAACAAATAAGCTTGGATTTTTTTCGTTTTTTTGTGTCTTTGTTTCATAGAAAAGCACAGGGAGTCTCCACGCTGAGAGTAGCCATCAGTGACCTTACACATGAGGGAGAAGAGACAGCTACAGGTACATTACACAGCATACATAAATAGACCAAATTAAATATGTGTTGAGACTGAATACTGTAAAATACTCTATAACATTATAAATTATCTAGAATGAGCTATGGCATAAAGGGATATTGAGTATGTACAAGTTTAGAGAAGATGCATAATCAATGACTTTTGTATTCAGTTAAACAGCAAAGAAAACTACTTTGACAATCCCCTCTCCTGAAAAAAGGAAACAAAAATAATTTAAAAAGCACTCGAAAGATTTCTCAGTACATTATGTGAGGCACAGTTTTCAAATGGAATCAAACTACAGTATAGGATATTTCAGTGGTTTTCTTGTAGGACAAAGCAAAAACATTGAATGATATACTGATAACCAGTATCCCTTTAAAAGTATATGGCACCACCATTCCAGAGTCCCCTCTGATCGCGCCAGAGACGCTGTGTAAGTCCACAACAGTCCTGAAATGTCCACAGAGGGAAGGAAGCAATATCAAGCAGAGACAGTCTGTCAGCTGTCCCATTTGTCCTGCCGTCGTACGCCCCAAAGCGTAAGCGGACGTCGGCCAAAAAAAGTCCATCCATCACTTTTGAAAGCAGAGCGCACCAATGTCCTCTTCAGTCTCACCTGCTGCTTTAGCACTTAAATATACTAGAGGTCTTGTATGTTATGACTGACACACAACCACAGTAGATTTACATCCAGTGAAGTAATTGCATACAAAGAATTGACAGTAAGACTACACCTTAGAAATGCAAAACCACATGGCGGCTACTTTGCTTAGTCAAATGATGGGTTTAGTTATTTGTTTCTGTAGCAGCATAACAATCGTGTACTCTTTTTTTTTTCTTTTAGCATGGTCGATATACACACAGATATACAGAGGGAGGAAACTTTTAGTTGAGTCTTTCTTTGTTCTCTCTCAGTCCAAGGGGAATGCTTTCCACAGAAAAGAAGAGCTTACGGTTCAAAGGTCAAAGTGCTGTGCTGTGAAATATTTTCTAGAATACTCCTTCATCTTGTACATCTGGTGCTGCCACCTCTCTCATCTTCTCGGCTTGTCACATCTAAACAAGAAGAAAAGACAAAAGAAACAACAAGAGTTATGAGAAAAGGAGATACTGGAAGCAAAAGTAAACAACCCCCTTCTAAATATAAAAAAAGACAGATTTTCTTGTTTTTGTGTCACAGATTTGCACACAAATAAACTAAAGGGGTCAAAGTTGTGATGGTGACAATGGAAGCTGTTCCACCAACTTGTGTCAAAGGAAATAACTTTTTTCATATTAGCTATTTAGAGCAGAGCCCTCTTCCAAAAAAAGTGAACTCTGACAGAGTTATGGAGAGTTATCTTTAAGAATAGCTCCAGCAACCTTTCAATCACAAGATTTTAAAATCGATGGTGAAAACGGGAAAAAAATATTTTCATTATGTTTTTCATGAGCAAAGTTGATCTTTTATTTTGGGGGAGGCGGTCTCTCGCACTAATAGGGATTTGGAGAAGTAAAAAAGTTTGTCATCGTTGCCTGCGGCTCGTGTTTTGAAATCTTGAGGTCACATTACGAGGGAGACGTGAGGAGCGTGTCTAATTGAAAAAAGCTGTAATACACATGCATAAAGTAGATTTTACACTGTCATCTTGTCATTTTCAACCACATTTGCAGTGAGTAAAACATAAATTGTTTTGGGATTTTGCAAATTTTATAATCAATCATGGCATTAAAAGAAAATGTAATGATTTTTGCAAGGACAGTACTGTGGACATTATTCATCCCAAGCACTAATTTAAAGCAATAGTTTTAGCTCTAATACTTCTTGTCACCTAACGACAGCAAATAAGTGTTGACAGTGCTTGAGTCTATCCCCTTGTTTCCAGCCGGATAATGTCGCGACGCGTTCCAGTTTCATCGCTGGTGTTGATCGTAGCCACTAGAAAGCACCGCAAGCAGCAGATGGACATGATGTTTTGAACTGCAGTGACATTCAGACAAGAGATCAGCCAGCGGATTTGATAGGCTGGTGCTTGTTTTGCTGCCTGAAAAGTTGAGCTGTTTTCTCTTTCCCATACCAAGCTGAGCTAGCAAAGCAAAGCAAAGAGCCATGAATTTAATTTGGCAACGCGAAATGCCAGACCATTCTAACTGAAAAGGAAATGAGATTCGCTGATGTCTGAAACATGGATATGCGAATCCTGACTGGGTGTTGCTCGTGTTTCCACTGGACGCAACATAGCACTTTATAGAATTGGCCCAAAAGTGGCTTGAATTTTGTTTTACTAAGAATATGTGAAGAATCTGTGTTTGACAGAGACTGCATCAACAAGCACAGGCTGAAAGAGTTGGACAAGAAGTCAGACATGGGGACACCATCGAAAATCCTCTTAATTCTCAAAAGAAAATACACAGTGTTGACTCTCATATCAACATTACTAGAAGAATAAGCCCAGAAACCAACCAGTCAGAGGAATTCACCCATAAGTAAGGTCATGCTTAGTAACAAAGAAACACAAGGCGTTACGTGACACCCCAGACACTCTTAAAAAAACAAGACAATAGAAGAAAAGACAGCTTATTTAAGCTAATTCCAGGTGGATGATATGCTCCGCTTCCAAATCACAAAGTTGCGCAAAATATGGAACAAACGCATCCAGTATGGCAGCCGGAATATGCCACGACTACATCCGATGGAAACAAGGGGTAACAAGCGAACCACGGTCGCTTCTACGGAATTTGCGACACAGCTGAGTTTTTAGTGAGCTGCGTTATGACAAAGTACGATCTATGTTTTCCATCTTGTCCAATAACACCTTGAAGGTCTAGTTTGAGTTTAGCTTCAGCAGTAACGCTTACTTGCAGGTCCTCTCGTTGAGCTCTAGCTGGCGTTCTTTACAGTATTCGTCTGTGTGTTTGCAGGAGCACCGGCAGGTCGAAGGATCCTGCACAAACAAACGCTTTCTCTTCACTGAGCAGTGATCACAACATGGCTCACAGACACTGGACAGACAGAGAGACAAACAGACAGAGATGGGGAGGAAGAGGGAGAGGCAGATTATAACAGTGTATTATTACCACCTAAGTTAGGTCGCCCCTTGGTCAACCCCTTCATATGCTGCAGTTTGCCCCTCAGAGCCACTGCCAAGTTGCTCTGCATGTGACACTCGGCTAGTATTGCACACAAGTTCCCACAGAGCAGGCAAAAGTTCAAGCTTTGGAATGACCACCCGCCCCCATCCCATCCACATTGATCCTACTGCTCACAAACAACTTGGGTTAGACATGCAGTGAGAAAAGCTCTGTACCAATTCATGCAACACCAAATAACATGAAATAGCTTCGAGCTGCAGGTTAATGACGGCACACTTTTGGCTCTCACTCTTACAAAGGCTCAGCTCCTAATAAAGAAGACTCAAGGGTCCGTTTGATGCACCATTAAGAGTATTTTCATTTTATTGAATGAAAACTAAAGACTGTTTCCCACAAAGAGACATGAGATTCAAGACAGAGGCTCAAAGTGAACTAAATTACATTTTCTCAACATTGATGAGGGCTCAGATAATTTCACTGACATCTCAATATACAAATTACAAATGCACATACATACAGGAATATGTTCACAGTATGAGCACTGATGAAACATGAGGTCATCTTTATATTAGTTCTGAATACGAGTTAATTATACGGTTTCAAACACAAAAGTAGGCAAACAAAGAAACAAAAACAGTACTTGCCGAACAAAGAAAAAAAGAATAGATAGCCATCACTCATATCTTCACATTACATAAAAAGTACCAGCATTGGACACAGGACAGCGAAACCAGTTTTTAAAGATGAAAAGAACAGAGAGAGGCAAAGAGACTGGTGAGAGACACAGCAAAGCAGCACAGACTCAACACTGAAGACAGAACCATGATTACAATCCTGGTGATCCCAGCACAGATACGAGCCAGTCTGCAAAGCCATGCTGGTGGATGTGTGATCTGTTTCAGTAGCGGGTTCGGGTTACAGCTAACAGCTGATCTGAGATCTGTTTATTCGAGCTTCTTTAAATGTGTCCAGTATCAATCACACAGCTAGCTAATGGACAACATGTTAGACAGAATTTGAACTCTTGGGTTTCTGCTGTTGTTTCTCATCCAAATCACTGGTCCAGTCACATCCATAGGGGGTGACATTCTTGCAAGTGGTGAGATTAGTTTGTGACTTTGACAGGTTGAGATGGGTTATGTTTCATTTCTTGCAAAGTGGAATATGCCAAACTCTGTAGCACTTTCCAAGTTATTGTTATTAATAAAGTGAAATCGCAGAAGCTACATTAGCAACAGTCCCTGGCAAACAGGCCAGCTTGAGCAATTATTTTCTCAATATGAAAAACATGGCTGACGAGACAAAGTTAGGACACGGAAGCGACATGCTAATTGATTTGATTCACGGGTAAATTAAATGGTACAAATTAAAAAGGGCAAAAGAGCTCCTCCCAAATTAGCTTAATTATGAGAAGCGCAACACTCAGGTGCAGGTAGGTGGAGAAGGCGGAGCTGACATACGCATCATGAATTGTTTTGTCACGGTTTTTCTTTCGCTTTCTCTTTTGGCCTTTGCCCTTGCTTTTCCGGGATTTTCTGCAAGAGAAAGAGGACAACAACGCAGAAAGATACCTGAGAGACTGACGAGAGAAATGGACTAATGCGTTAACATTGTGAACTGGTGACAGCTAAAGCCAACATCGGCTAACAGCAATATTTTATTTTATTTTTTTTAATCAATTATGGCTATCAGTCATTTAAAAAAAGGTTGATCTGATTTCTCTTTTTACAGTTTTCTCGTTTCTAACTGATTGATTTGCATGGGGTTTCTACTGTACTTTGTCATATTATGAGGAAAGCATCAGACAGGTGGACAACATCCCAATGCTTTCAGTGAGGGTTGATGCGCATTTGAAAGATGCAGCAGAAACATAAATACCAACTGCTAATCGTGAAAAATGATCCTGAAATATTGAAAGAAGCAAGAGACACACCGAGCATTATCCACATATCCTTCATTTTTTAAGTTGTGAATATCATGATCGTGAGAAAATCACTGGGTTAGGTTCAAAGGACTTTCCAAAAAGCTTGTTTTATAAATCAGTACAATAACTCTGCAGAGTGAAACCAATTAGAAGTGTGAGGTTAGCCGTGGGCGGAAATTTCCCAGATGAATTAAGGACAAAAGACTTGAACTTCACCAAAACTGCATCTTTCAACATATCTGGGTCAACTCTTTAGAGCTGATTCAACTTGTTTCAGAAAAGAGCACAATGAGAACAAACAGAAGTGTGCTTATGAAGCCGACACAAGGGGCTGGTGGCATAAACGATATGTGCACAACAACCATGTGTGTGCTTTTTAAAAAAAGAATCTTGCACTGAGGCTGTTATTTGTAAAGGAAGCCATCCTTTAAACTGTGTTTACATGTTTTTGTCCTTGAGACCTTAACTTGAAAGGGTTGGAAAATTAAGTCCCAAAAATTGAAAAACTAAATCGAAAAGGTCTCCTCTTCAAGGACATGCCTCTCCACACTCAGTCTCATGGTACTTTCTTCCATTTGTTTTCATTGCAGTAATTAATAATTTATGCTGCAATGATTTTTTTAAAGGCAAATCATAAATCAATGGAGTACTTCCTGCGTAGTTATTATACGTTTGTTAAGACAGAAATTAAAGCTCATGTGAATGCATTCAAAGAATCATAAACTCTAAATCAGAAATATGAATACACATGTTTGCCTTTGTGTACAACTACAGTTTTAGTTACAATTCTGTACATAACTTTATGCCTTTTGCCCCTTGTGTGTCACATGTGCAGGATGAGTTCAGACAATATGATGCTCCCTTGGTATTATATAACTATGTTTTGTAATCGCACACAATAACGTTAAGTCTGTAATGTGTATGTATGGTGCATTCATCATATATATATTCAGATTTCTACAGGTGCAAGAAGTTTTTCTACTTTCACATGTGATATAAACAAAATAAATCTGTTTGGAAACCAAACTCGAGGAAATAACTGCTGAACTGTATATTGCCCGTGTAACTTTGTGCTTCCAATACTCAGAATGGAAATATGTTTCCAATGTTTTTTTTAAAATAGTGAAGTAGTTTGGATTAAAAAATCTTTTGTGTGTTTGCACCTCTCCTTCTACCTGCCTACAGAAAAAAACGCACAGATCAGAGCAGAGATCAGTGTCATGACAATATTATGGTTTTTCTACAGCCATGCTAGTGGCCCTTTGAGGTTTTGCTAAAGCTATTTGCTTGCATTAGCATGATGACGTATAGAAGCAATAAGATTCATCATATTCAGTATCCTGGTTTAGTGTGTTAGCATGTTAACAATCACTAGATGGCAATTTTCAAAGCAATTTTAAGGCAACGAAGGCCTTTCTAAAGAGGAAGCCAAGTCATTATGATGACCACAATCAGGTGCAACTTTTCAACACAACAAAAGTCAGAATTAATCCTCTAAGGAACATATGCATTGAATGTAATCTAATTCAACAGCTCTGGGGAATTATTTCATCTGGAGAAATTGATGGACTGACTGACAAACTAATTTCACCGCTGTCCAAACTGTCGGTGTGCTACCATAACAAAAAATTATGTTTTGCCTTGAAAAGGAAACACATTATATTTAATCATAGAGTAACATAAAGCGTGCGGAAGCCCCAGATTGAGTCCAACCAAAGCACCAACTGATCCACAAAACAGGATATGTGTAAATGTAAAGACTTCCTCTTCATTGTCAGAGATCAGGCCCAGTGGAGGACGTTGACAGTCAACTAGTTTCACAACCTCAGCAGGATGACTCACCCTGACAGGCTGGAGGACCTCTTGAGAGGTTAGCAACCACTGATAAAACTAACATGAACACATGAACGCCTCAGAAACAGAAGTTGAATGACCTCCAGGACCATTGCTTTGTAGAAGCATGCCACCAAAGCCAGACTTGTAAACAGTTGAGACAAGGTTAAAGAGAAGGTCTCAAAGCTGAGCCTTATCTATATGACAGACGACCTGACATAAAACCAAAATACGACTGACAACAACAGCCACGCAATGGAAAAATATTAACGACTTCTTTGCACTGGGGGGTTTAAAGACCTTTTACGACCCTTACAACACTGCCTCAAACTTGCATGGGAAGGGAGGATCACTCAAGAAAGGACCATGAACTGAGAAGTCTTCATGAACACTTATCTATATCTGAGCAATTAGAAGCAAGAGTAACAGACGTTCAATGGCATGGAGACAGGTTAGAAGAGAGTGGAGGAATGTCAAAATGAGATAGAAAAGAGAGGGCAATGACCTCATCAAGTGTCACTCATCCACCTGGTGATTCAGTTGGTATTCCCCATTTTTATCAATTGAATACAGCATGCTTATCTGTTCCTTTTATGAGACGTTACTCGTCCACTATGGCTGCAATTAAAATTTTTATGTGCTTTGAATGTGCATCCCATGTCAAAGGATGATGTGAGGCAGAGAAAAGAGTAAAAAAACATCACCCAGATTGATTAAGAGTGGGTACAGTAGTATATTAAAGTTGCAGACGACTGAGAGCGAATTTATTTGTGAGGCATTATCACATCTCAAGTTCCCTGTTGTCCCCCCTCCCTCCCTCCCCCCAATATCCCAAATCTCCGTGCAGAAAGACCAGCTGTACTCACTTTTCTTTTGGTTCTTTCACTTCTGTCTTTGACCTGAAAGGCAGGAACAGAACAACATGATATTAGATCACAGCATGCCAGCAGGTAAACAGATATATGTGATGACCATCAGAGACCAAACGCTGATTATCAACATGGGTGGGCTCACATTAATCTTCCCAAATCATGTTATGTCATCAGTCTTTACTAGAAACTGTGATCAAACTTGCCCTCACTTTCAAATGCCATGGCTCAGTAAATGAAACAGAGTTGGGAAACAATGCAGTGTACACACTCAATACAGTTACACAGAGCAGTGTGTGTTCATCGATGGATATCCACACACATATAAACAGGTCTATAATAGGAAGCTGTCAGGTTAATTTCACTTCTCATTCATATGACAGCTCTTGCCAATAAGGGAGTGTGGAGCAATATATCTGCTGGCACACTCTACAGGCGACAGTTTGCCAATAGTCTTAAGGAAACAATGTTTTTTTCAAGATGGCCATAGACTGGCAGCCAAGTTTCTATTTGACAGTAAAAACTTTACATAATATAAGTGTAAAGAGTAAAGCATGAATCCAAGGTGATATCTCCTGCCCAAGACATACTGTACTGATCTGAATCCTCCACCAAGGCCAATGTCAACATTTAGTTTTAAGGTAAGTAATCTGGATTTAAACAGACATTTAATGGTCCACAGGGTTTCTAAGTTTGGTTGACAAACAGAAAGCAAAACTAGACAATTAAAAACTCAGTTTATAATCAAAAGAAATACGTTATATTAAAGTTAATCGGAATATTTATAGCGATCAAATGTAGCAATTACTGTTCAGGTATAGCGGATCATTTAATGTGATATTGGATCATACGTGGGTTTAAAAGCTAAAAAAAGAAAGAAATGTGAATGGACATGTTTTGGAGGCCAGGTTTCACCAGAGGGTGGTGGTATGGCATATTCTGCAAGTGGTCATAATTCATTAGAAGAAGTAGTTGTACTAAATGGAAACGCACAATAATGAGTAAAGACAACTGCAGTAAACAAAAGAATAAGAGGAAAAGAAACAGAGCTTTTTATTAAGGAAGTACTTTAATCTCTAAATATTGAATAGGATGTTATATCTGGAAAGATCCTGGTCAGTCATGTAGTTCACAAGATTATTTCCTTTTCCAAATGAGTTCAAACTCTTTTTGCAACAAGAAAAAAAACACAAGATAACTAATCAGCTTTTTTTTTGTATAATAGTAGATATTTTTCCATATGTACCGATTTCAATCACTTTCTGTTTTCTACAACTTCTAAACACAAATAAGAAACTCTTGAGTTCAATACATTAATAAATTACACTACACTACACTACATTTTTTCCTTTTTCTAGAACAAAAAGGAAATGCTCTATTTCTGTTTTTCTATTCGGATATTCCGATTTTGCTTTTAGATTCTCATCCTTTGGTTCATAAAGTGTGCAGCATTGGCATATATTGTTGATATTATTTCTACTATTTGTTCTGCTGCAGCTGTACAGCTCATTGTTGTAAAATGAACATTATCTTTAAGGATGTGTAAAAAAATCATTAAATACTTCATGAGAATTGAATGAGTCTGAGGTTTTCTAAAAATGAGTGAATACAGAGTTTACAACTACAGTAATTGGTTAAGTATTGGTTTAATATACCTTTTTAACAACTGCATTAGACTGCCAGACAGTTGGACAAACAAACTGGTGAAGTTTCCCAGCAGAGAAAGTTTGAGGTTTCAACAAACGGCACAAATGAGAGTCATAAAACCACAACAGAACAAGTAAATTGACTCAGCCAGTACTGCTGTCGTCCTTGCAATGTTTGTTTTCTATTTAGCCTTTCCTGAAATGATGGAAGATATGTGTCCCCTCTGAGCTGCTGCGTCACAGCCCAAACCTCTGCCACCGTAATGATATGACTTCAACAACAGTCCAACAGGAACTAACCTAGCTCAAGGACAGCTGACAGCTCAGTTAATGTTTAGCCGGGATCAGGGCATCATTTCTTGGCGATGATGTTGCTTTCACTTTTGGACACATTTCATTTTTTATTGTGGGAGTAAAATATCGGAAAAACTAAATAAACTTCAGTTAAAGGGCCACACTACAGTAAGTTTATTATACTCAAACTTTTAAAATGAAAGAGCTTAAGTTAATTAAGCTTATGATATTAAATCGAATAGTCCCTTTGGAGCAGCGAATCTGCGACAGCTTGCCCTGACAGGGAATCAAACTCCTGATCCACACACCATCTGGAAATACTGGATGGTGGGAATATGGAATTACCTTTCAGTTGCTGCGGGGAATCTTTTCCTGATCAGCAGCTTAAGTAAAACACAGTAATCATGCCAAGTAATAACTTAATAAAAGAGGTTTAACTAAAGCGCACGTGTAGCTTTCATGTGTTATTGTAAAAGCGGCAAACTTGCAGCTGTTTATCTTTTTCTCTTTTTTCCCAGCACCAATTTAAGTGACTTAACTTTACAGCACCTGTTTCTCACCCTGAATGTGCCCTCTGAACGTCAAATCAACCAGCTGATATCACATGATTGACAGAAAGCAATAAATAGGAAAAGACAAGACTTCTTAGAGATCGATAACAGAAGCAATCACACCCGCGGTACGCAGTTACAGTAAGGACCTCTACATGCCACAGATCCTCAGCCATGCTGTGGAATGAGGACGAATTCAAAACATGGAGGATGTCTGCAGCGATGTGTTTAAACACGCTCAGAAAAAAACAGCAGCCAAGTGAAAGAAGCTGAGATAAGATGAAAATCTTATGATGAATGATTTGCATCTGTTGAATGTGTCAGCGGGAAAAGCTGAAAACAATAACTTTACATGACGTGTTTGGCCAACCTCTTCTCTGCCACACAATAGTGCAGTAATTTGTTTTTTCCATTGTGCGTGTATGTGTGCAAGAGTGTGACTTTGGCGGTTTCTTACCTACACTCACATGCGCTGTGTTCTGTAAAACTCATGTATATGTCATTTTGTTGCCTTTGGGGTTTTATTCTTTTAATCTGCAAAGAAAAAGAACATTTTTACAAAAAAGAAAAGTCACACGTGTCAGAAAATTCCACCTTCAGACATGTTTCAAATTCCGCTTTTTACAAATTTCACATTCAAGGACTGAGTTTCATTCTCTCCCCATTGTGTCTGCTAACTTGAGGTGATGCAGGAATTCATATCAAATCTCCCAGCCTACTCCTCGGATCATTCGATGGTGCATGGCCGTCCGACCAATCAGGAGGTGGGAGCTGCCAACTCCTGATCAGGTGATAACATCTACTTCAGCTAATCATGTGTGAGAAGAGGAGGAGGAAGAGGGGGCCAGAAAATAAATGGGTATGAAAATTATGATAGTAAAATGTTGTTACTGCGTTTGCTGTAATCTTTTAGTTTGCTCAATGGGCCGTTGTAATCGAATAAAAAGAGGGATTTGAAACAGTAAGTGCAAAATTCAAGAGCTCTTTGTTCCATCCTGGACAAGATTCCATCTCATTCAGGGGGGGAAATTTGGCACATTTTTACCTGTTAGTCAAACAGAAACTCCAAACTGATCCTAATAAGGGGTAATACTGAAAATGAAAATGCTGACCTTTTTCTGAATTTCCAAATCTTACATCTAAGCAGCTCTTTAGCCAGGCAGGCTTACACATTTGAGCCCTTAATGTGTGACATTTGGATAAAGCCAAAGTATTTGTGTGTTTAATTAGGGAATATGCATAGGGAACATATTTCATAGGTCAGTGCTGAGGACACATCAAGTATTACTGTAAGAACAAACACTTACCTCCATTGTGACGTTATAGGAGGCTGTTGGTGTGCATTGCATGGACTCGTCTAAGCAGCAGCCCGCACAGCGCTTTAACACCACACAGGACGGGATGAAGATGTGCTCCACCTCTTCTGGGTACTCTTGAAGAATTTCCACCAGCAGCTCTCGAGGCTGACACAAACTTTTGTTGTACACCTCCATTAAGGGGATCACTGGAAGACAGAGCCACAGGGAACAGTTAGAAAATGGCAGTGGAGCTCCAGGTTCAATCATTCTCTCTTGAACAGTTTTCTGACAGGTAATGCACACCCAAACAAGAGATCTACATAAAACATTGGCAGGCACACAAGAGTCAAAAGTGATGGAGGACTGACGTACACAAACACGCACACTCACACATTAATTTCCTTTGTCCAATTCAAAAGCACTTGGTTTACATAAGCAAACAAAGACTGGCCTAGTTTGACAAACACTTGCATAATTTCTCATTGACATCAAAAAGGTATATCTTGACCCCCATCAGCTGCACGAAACTTGAATGTCACCTCATTTCTATGCTGTTTTCGCCTGTTGTCATTTTACATTGTCTAAAGTTGCACAATAACAGCCTTGAGTCTGCTTTTTCACCTAAGGTCCAGTCTCACCACCACACCCCCATGTCTCTATCTTTGCAGGAGTTCTGCTCTTGAGTAAGATATTAGCACACAGACTGACAACACCTCTGAAACATCACAGAGGCCACGAGTGAGCCTGAAACAGACCCAGCCTGACAGGCCTCTGGGAAGCCGAGCCAAACCCACTGCGCCTGAGCAATATCAAGAACATCAGCTTATGATTGTCCAAATTAGATTGGGCAATGCCGGGGTTGTGCAAAATAAATTTGTGGACCAAGATGGTGACATTCCATTCTAATATAGAGTCTGGTGAGCACAGCATTTCCCCTAACTTAACCTCAAGTAAAACCAAAAGCTGCTCAGGGTGAGCACACTCAGCAGATGAGATTTCAGGTGAAAACTCTGCTCATTTACAATAAGGGAAAAAAAGACTTGAAGGGGATAGATCTCTGCAGGGTCACGCTACAAAGACGTCCACTAGGGGGCGATAATTTCCCTTAAACGTCAAGGTGAAATTCAAACCAGCCCTCTCTGTTTGGCTGTGGGCCAAGCAATGAGCCCAGTGCAGGCTGTATTCCCACGGTGCCCTGAGGGACACCTACCGTCATGTGGACCTCTTTCTGTTTCCTTCGGTATGTGGGCGCTCTGTAAGGGAAAAAAACGTGCAGTTAGTTACAGTAGATTGTGCAAGAAGTCAGTAAAACCCAGCCCATGCCCCGCACTTATCCAATTGTGTAAAAGATGTTTGCATTTTGACATTTCGGTTGACAATTGCCAAAACTGGAAAACCACAATACATATCTTATCTGCGTTGGTCCAGCACACAACATGAGTGGTCATGGGAGTCACATGCGCAATCCTACTCCATGTTATAAACACTGAGAAATAATATAATTTTGTAAGTATGTTTCTTAATTCTGATGTCAAAAAGATACGGATTCACAGCCTAAATACAATTCAGAACTTGTGTGTATGATAGTAGCCTACAAAGTACTGTTAAGAGGTCCTTATATGGCCAAGCATTTGAGTAAAGGTACAATGTGCCAAAGAAGCTGACTTATGTTCTGCCTCATCAGCTACGTGGCAAATCTTCATAAACTTAGTAATTGCTTTGTTGGTTTTGTTTCAGCTCCCAAACCTTTCATGTATGGCTCCGCAGCCTCTAGGCAACCCGGATTAATAACCGTTGCCATTAAAACCATTAGGAATGTCAGCCTGCTCCTCACAGGGGGTAGCTGTCACCGCACCAGAGGGGCCGCGGGATTTTTTGGCAACTTTCCATTTTGTTCGTTACGCACAAGGCTCTACCCCCCCAAAATAAAACCACACACCCATCCTTTCTCCTTCCCTCCTATTCACTCAGAAGCGCGCGCACCTCGCGCAATACCTTGCCAATATTGCATGAGACTGCTCCTGTGGCACCCGGCATGCGCTGAATGAGTCTGCGCTCTGAGGGAAGACACTCGATTCAATTCCTTAATGAAAAGTTAAGGAGGGGGAGAGAGGGAAAAAAATTGAAAAAAAGAAAAAAAGGTTGGGCTGTGTAAAGGCTCCACCCCCTTCTGGTGGCGTGAGAGGGTCCAACCTTGTGGGCTGAGAGACCCCAGTCCCCCAAAACACTATACTGTATTAATGTGTGGGTGTCAAGCTGCGAACGTAGGCCCTTTAACCGAGTGATGATATGTCGACAGATAAATGAGCGTAGAAGCGTCATCCTGATACCCTTTAGCACTGATAGCGTGTCTCTGTTATCATTAAATTATCCGATTATTAAAATAAACAGTTTACTAGACTCTGGAGAGGAGCCACACTCCGTTTGGTTATAAAATAAATGCGTGAGAGCTGAATTGCGGACCTAAAACACCGGGAAATCACAGGTTTCATTTGCGCTAAGAGTTTGGACATGGTCTTTCAAGTCCAATCGTATCGCAAGAAAATTCGCAGCCTCCTAAGGTGCTGTGTTGCCGTTTTCTTTCCACCTTGAAACCTTTGCTCAACACCATACAGCACTTGATTAATGATTGTAGAAAAAAAGGATTTCCACGTGGTTTTGGGCACCTATTAAAATTCTCCAACCAACCAGATCAATCCATGAAGTTATAATCGATTTTTTCAGAAATACGCACAATTCACAAGTGACACTTTTGAAAACTAGGGCCCCCTTTCTCTCAGAGGAGCAGGCGAACCATGAGTCGCCGGGAATGAACCTGTTCACATGTCCTGATTCAGAATGGAGCCGCTGTGCCTTTAAAGCGTAATAATATCTCCAAGGTGGTTTTAGAGCAGGCCTGCACTCACTCCGCGTCAAACTTCCCAACATTATTATTTTAAAAAAATCACCACTTATATCGCATTTGTAGCACCAAAAACGCACTACCCACTGCTAAGTGGCTTCGGTTTATACACTGTCAGCTTTGCGTAATGGCTGTTTAAATCTTCCCAAAGCCACTAAACATTTCAGCTTGTTTAAACATGAGCGGTGACCTAGCCAGAGGAAAGACAAGGACAAGCTACACATAAATGACCACTGACTACATTTAGCAAAAGGAGATCGATTGATCCCCCCCATCCGCCCCACTAACCCCCTCCCATTTTAGGTCCAGTTTGCTCCCAGGAACACACTCACCTTGACAGCTGACAGCGTCAAAAATAATAGTGTCAAACTGTCAATAAAGTTCATGGTGTTCGATATCCAGTCCAAAAGGTAAAGCGACGTTTCAAAACTCAAACCTGCCGAATGTGGCAATTTCTTCTAAAACACAAAGTTTACAACAATGAGGCAGAACAAGACAAGTGGGCTGACTAAAACTTCTTTAAATAAGGGGGCTTTAATCGCAAATCCATGCTGGTCCCAAGGTTGAAGCGTACAATCCTTTTTTTGCGCGTTTAATTCTTCCTTCTCAACTGTTGCCAATAATCTTCAAAATATCCAGAAACACGAGAATCCAAGACGCACAGTGTCTCACATAGTTCCGTAGCAGATCCTTGTATTCGTGAAAAGGAGTAGCAATCCACATTACAAGAATAATCCCATGCTTGCTGAGCCAGCCGTGTCCAAGTGTCTGTCCATTTGAAACTTGTAGCCTGCTCCTATAATGTGTAACTTCAACCTCAGGATGACGTTCAAAGAGAGGGAGAGAGAGCGAGGGAGCGAAAGAGAGAGAGTGTGTGTTCGTGTGTGAGAGAGAAAGAGAGAAACTAGCGCTGACAGATAATCGCCCCGTAAAAGTTTTGTCTAATTGTTCTGCTCAGGCTGTTTTATCCCTGTTGTCACTGCGCGTAAAGCGTTTGGACTCCACGGAGACAGAACGTGTCCTCTTCTGTCTCGGTCTCCGCTTACTGCGACTGTGTAGTTGGCCACTGAGTCCCCGGAGACGGGTGATTGGAGGATCACAAGGCAAGGTAGGTGTGTCCTCTTGAGCTGACATAAAACACGGCACCCTCTTCTAAGTCGTTCCAGACAAAGTTTCATTTTCTAAAGCTTGACTCGTGGCAACATAAATCATTTTTTTTGTTTCCTAATGTGCACCAAACCAATGCGCTCTGATGTCGTGATTGTAATTTACTAAAATGACTTTTAATATTAATCACTGTTTCTGTGTTTTTTAAAATAATACAAATATCAGTATGAATCATGAACAGGTTGCAGCTCTGAAAGCCACATAATTTCATATCCCGTTAATAGGAAGTGTCCCGTGGCTTATTAATGATGTATTTAACCTGATTTCCGCAACAAAATTACCTCTCAGATTAGTCTATGGAAGATCAATCTCTGAGAGAAAATTACTGATGATTACTTTTTGTTCTTATTGCTGTCTGATCAGTCCCATTTCCTCGTGAGGGGTGTTACAGATCGATCATTTCATGAAAAGGTCAAACGCTCAGGCCGGGGTAATGAGCGCCACACCTTCTCATTTCCTCCTCCACCCGATGCGGGGCAAATATTTTCCAGTCTTGTGGCTTTACCCCGTGTGGCGCCCCGCCTTATCCACGCAAGAGGACTCCCAACTTGCAGAAGTCGGGGAGCGTGTGTGCCCGGACACGTAGCTTCGGCGACAGCGTGCGTGCGCCGTTAAACGTCGCTGACCATGCCCGTGATTCAGACCGCGAGTCAGGAGTTTTTGTTGGCGCATCTCACGCACACATTTGTGGAAAAGCGCGTCGTGACTTCCTGCCCGTCAGTTCCCTGCAGAAAGGATTTTCTGTGTGGCGTCCTGATCGGCAGAGAGGCCACCTGGTAGGTCGGCGCTGACCGCGGGCTCTTTGTCCTTTCCGAGGAACAGCTGAGACATCAGGGAGAGGAAAAAGGAGGGGAAGGAGAAGAAAGGGGAGTCAGGGGGACAGAAGGGAGACTGTCTGGGATGCGAAGGGAGCGACTGAAGAGGAGCAGACTCGCTGGCTCTTTAGTCTTGACTAGGATTTTTCTTCATAATGACGATGATAATGAAAAATGATCTTCCTCTTGTCAACGTGGTTGGTTGATGTCAGTGATGGAGAAAGTAATCACCTGACAGACTCAAGCAAAGTAATAAAGATTCTGTGGGGAATTGTGTTGAAACCTTTTTTTAAAGTGTAGATGCAAAGTGAGATTTTATTATATCATTAAGATGCAAAAATCTTGCGTCTTCCTGACAGATAATGCTCCTTTCATGCAACATGATGAAAGCGAAGATGTAAAAACCTTAAATCTAAACTTTTAACAACTCATAAGTAAAAGCAATGAAGTGAAACATAAATCATTAAAAAAGAAGTCAGACGAAGGACATGAAAGTGGCCGTTTGCTTATGTCTACTTTTTAAACAAATAATTTTTACAGTTGCATTATAGCCTAATTAAATTTTGAATGATAACTGAAAATATCTCGGGTCTAAGATGTCATGTTTAAAACTTATAGCTACGGCCAATTTAATTGAAATGGTTAAAAAGGTTTGTGAAACTTAATATATTAATTTTAAAAAACATAACAAAATATGATTAACACGTTTTATCAATGAAAAAATGCTCATGGAGTTACTTTTTTCCATATAATCTCATCTCTGTATTGAATATCTCAATATTGTGATGCCCTCTAATGGACCAACTGTCTACTGCAGGAAGATGTTTAGTCTACCTCCTGCGCTCATTGACAGATTGATAGACACTACGGAAGTGGAAAGAACAGATAAACACAGTAATAAGGTGGCAGCTATGTGTCTGCCATAGGGCTTGTCTTCTTGCAACTCATACCTTATCATGCATTTAGTGGTATGAGAGTGAGATAGAGAGTGAGAGAGACAGAGAGAGAGAGGGAACAATGACACGTTACAGTGCTGAACACTGAGGCATGATGAAGCAAGAAAGCAGAGAAGCAGGGTGAGTGATAGATAAGGAGAAAGACAGCTTTTATGAGACCAGAAGCATTCATGTAACCAGAGCAGAGCTGCGAGGAGTTCCTCAGTCTGCTCCACAGGTAAATTGAAGAATAACACTTGAGTTCATTAGTGGTGTCACCAAGCTCCTGTTTCTGCTGACCCAGAGTGTGTGCTCAAGTGGGCAAGGTTACAGTGGATACAGTGCATGTGTGTACACCTCTGAATTTATGCTGACTCCATACATATCCACACACACACGCTCTAATGAAGGCTCTTTCCTAAACGTACAATAAGCAGCCTCCTCTGCATCGATCTGCACATTGACACAGCTTTGTAAACACTATTATGTGCGCAGGAAACCAGGGTGATTCCTGTGTGTGCTGTGGGGGACAGTGAGCGTGCTCTAATCCTCCAGCAAACACTCCCCAAGCAGCCACTTTGTCAGGGCTAAGACAGAAGAGTAATCTGCATGGCTGTTTACAGTGCAGCCACAGTGTTTAATTTAGTCAATGTTTGGCCTTTTTCCACTATGAGCAACCATGCCATAAGTGCCCGCGGTCTGATTTCATGCGGCTACACGAGTAGTTTTCCACACAAGTGTAGGACAGAGTCACAAGGCTCGGTGACGTTGTTTAGAGGTTGGATGTGTGGAGTTTGTTCCCTGTGGCTCTTTCTATCCGGCAACTAACTGCAGCTGCCCTGTCTTGTGCCATTACTTCCTGTCACCTTGAAAATACATGATGTTGGGAAGGTTATGGCACAAAAACGGGCCTCTGTGATTTGTTATTTGGTTTGGATCTTTATTTAACAGACTCAGAAACAAGGACAATGACTTCTAGTATCCCAATGGACCAATTCCATTACACTTAGAAAGCTGTTTTGGAAGATTTACAGTCGGGCAGTGAATGAAATGATGATAGGTCAGGGTTTCAGCACGGAGTATTTACCAAGATTTAGTTATTCCAAGCAAAGAAGGATAAATAAATAAATGAATAAATGCAATTGCAACAAACTTTTCTCTTTAAGATTTTAAATATATTTAAAATATTTTCTTTAAATTTCAGGAAATCTGCATAAAAGCCATGGATGTAAGTATTGATGTCTGCACAGGACCCCTTAAGTCTTCATGCTATCATACCAATATGGTCAGTATGACCACATAGGTTCTACAGTACTTTGAAAAAACAAATTTTCAGACACCACAATATTGGCTGCACTCAGAAGTTTAACCATAAACTGTATTTTGGAAAGAAGGCACACATAAACTCTTTGCAGCCAGACTTCCAAGTTCTCAGCACACAAGAACATAAAAGAAGATAACAGACATTTAGCAAAGATGTCAAACTGAAATTATTAAAAATGCAGGCCTGCCTTAAGTCCAGAACTATACAGTATCTGCCTCTTATAATGCATGGAGCTACATAAAGATGAGACCTGAACAACAACAGTGGACTTCAGAGCACCAACAGTAAAACCTTGTATCCATCACGAATCAACACATATTTTTCCCAAAAAGGCAACAATTACGATTCCTAGTTCCAAAATAATTAAAAGGTGTAATTTAAAGCAAATGTAATGTCATGTAATGACCTATGTTTTAGTTTTACAGAAGCATTTTTTTCAATCCTCATGCTTTTGAAGCTCCTGAAGAACCCTTTCCCTCCTATAGAAAGAACTCTGTGTTTGAGTGAGTGTGAATGAAAGTCACATTGTTTGAATAATGTATAATGTAACAGAAGCATTCTGTTACTGAAAGCCCGGTGGCTGACTGCCACAGCATTTTATCACCTGGCACCAAATTAGACATTCTTCTCCTCCGTTCCCTCGCCTCCTTTCCACCTTGTACACTCCCCTTTCTGCCAGCAGTGACTTTAAGCTGCTTGTACGTTTTCTGAGGAGAGTGATTTGCACAGTGTGCTGCTTCTGTCTGGGTTATCAAAATCAACCTCTACAGTTATCTAGCATAAATTATCCAAGAATTGACCTTGACTGCTCCCTTCCCCACTAGTGTGCCTGGACAACATTCATTGTTAGACAATGTCTGACTGAAGGATTATTTATGGCTGAAAGAAGTGTGAATTTCCCTGGAAATTAGGGGAAAATAAATATCTGTTTTGGCTTTCAGAGACACAAATATGTGCAGCTCCAGAAGAGTCTCACTGCACTTCTCAAAAAATGTGAACATGAGTTTTCTCCTTTTTTTAATAGTTTTTATTTTATATATATGGCTATAAAAATACCTTCATATGTGATTACAGTCTTCACTGATGTCATAAAGCTGTCATGGAAGGAGCATTTACCAGTTTTTGCAGGGGAAGGCATTCTGTCGTGAGGCTAGAGAAATGACTGTCATAAAATCATTTGCTGTTAGATTTGATCATTTCTACATTTTTTGGCTCGCTGGGTTGATGAGTCCCGCCCCCACCCCCTCTTCAAAATACACAAATATGCTACAGGCACAAAACATCACACCCACACACTGCTGTGAAAGCTGTGGTGGATTACAATTTATCATATCACGCCACTAACACAGCGATTTATGTTCGTTCATGTTTCAAGTTTTCTCAGGAGGCAGTTCTAAAAATCCTAAAAATGGCTTTGATGTCTTTTTCTCAGCAGTGATGCCGACGTTACGCGATTTGCCACCAAAGTCTTTGCATGCGACACGAATAGAAGCTTTGTGTCACTCCCTGGTTCCCTCACATTTTCTTGCTTATCCTGAGCATTATCAGATAAGGTTAAAAAAAGATTTTCTTGAAAACGAAAGGAATCTTTTGTGATACTTTTCTATTTCCTTAGAGCAAACATCTGACACTTGGATTTCATGCAGCACAGATGAATTCACTCTTCCCTGATAGTGACTGCATGTGTCAGACAATCAGTATCACAACGGTTAACCCTGCAGCTGTGAGGAGCGTGCCGTCCACCAGGCGTCCATCACCTTCCCCACCTCCTCCTTCGTTCCACCTTCTTATTAGGATGTGTGGATGAGCAGAAGCTTTCAGATTAAGTGATGGCTAAAGTTCAAGTGCTTTAAAAAGCAAGAAAATAACTTTCCCTCTCCGGCGTATTCTCCCGCCCCTTTTCTTCCTTTCTGTCTTCGCTTTATCTCCTTTAGCCGGTTCCAGTAATAGAGTTGAGTTTTTGTGTACACTGCAGTCAAGCAGTTCAAAGAGTTCATACGTCTATGTGGTCAGCGAAGAAGAAAAATGAAGGGAAAGAGTGAGAGAGGAGAATATAGTGTCCTTTAACCCGACCAAAGGCTAGCTCTGTCAGGATTGATCATATTCAAAAATGCTGGGACTAGAGCTGAAGGAACACATACTGAGTAAGTCACACAGCAGAATCTGACTTATTTATTTGTGCCATAGAGTTTTTTTCTCTCTCTTCTCCCCAAACTGAACATCAGCTAGCAGCCAGTTTAAAAAAGCCCATCATCAATCATTTCTGACATCCTCTCTGTTCTGTATTCAGTAAGAAAAATAACAGAAAATGTAGCATTTTCTTGCCAAGATTGGATCAGACAGCTCTCAGACACTCATCTCTCCGTGTTGTGGGTTTCATCCTGCAATGCAGAATGCAGAATGGTGAAGCATATCACGATTGGTTGGGACCTACTGGTTTGCCATCCATCCATCCATTTTCTGAACCGCTTAATCCAATTGGGTCGCGGGTGTGCTGGAGCCTATCCCAGCTATCAACGGGCGAGAGGCGGGGTACACCCTGGACAGGTCGCCAGTCTGT
>JAVQJG010271188.1:0-11566 GCA_036024015.1 Craterocephalus amniculus
TGTGTGTGTGTGTGTGTGTGTGTGTGTGTGTGTGTGTGTGTGTGTGTGTGTGTGTGTGTGTGTGTGTGTGTGTGTGTGTGTGTGTGTGTGTTTGTGGGTGTGTGTGGGTGTGTGTGTGAGTGTGTGTGTGTGTGTGTGTGTGTTTTGAGGGGGGTCAAAAACCGCAATGCAATCCATATAGACAGGCGTATTTCAGTGACTGCGCTATGACAAAAACAATAGCTATGCCTTTGTAAACGTGCGTTAACAAAGGCATAGGAAACGTTTATTTTTTTTATTTTTTAAAGTTTTATTACATTTCAGCTTGTCTCAAAAACAACAACTGAGTCCTGCATGGGTTGCTTTTTTGTTGAGTGAGATCACCGTTTGAAAACGGTTTTGAGCTGCTATTAAAACTCCACCTACAGACTGCGCCAGCGAAAAAAAAGAAAAAATCTATCCTATTACAATTAAGTAAAAAGGGATCTGTTATGGAACGATTCAATAGTGCAACTATTTTAGGCCAACTCAGTTAAACTAGAGAGCCTCCTGACTTCCAACAGGAGGTTAAGTCTTAGGCTAAAATATTTTTTTTTTTAAAACGTGGTGCTCATAATTATGACCAACATAACAAAAACAGCAACAGTAAACAGAAAAAAAACAAAACAGTGAAAACTGTCACAACACGCCGGTGTGTTCTCAATTCGGGGCACTCGCAGAGCATTTATCTATCATGTATAACGAGTAAGCTAGCAGTAATATGTTTGCAGCATGTTATTGATGTGAAATAGCTGTAAGTCATGTTCAGCAGGCCACTTTTTCTGTTGGAAACTTTTTTAAAGATTTTTTTCTGAACAAAACAAAAGCCAACGACCTAACGAAGTTGAACTCTGCAAAGAATGTATTATTATTATTATTATTATTATTATTATTATTATTATTAGGGTGGAGGGACGGAGGACCTCTTAGGTCCACTTAACAGACTTGCGCCTTGACATGTGCGCAGTGCTGTCCCCTTCCTTACTTATCCTCGTGTATAACTTTGTAAAATGAAATTACATATATTAGTATTTGCATCCTATTTGAGGATCCCTTCTCGCTATGTAATAGTGCTTTATGTTATTGATTGTCTTGTACAATATCGCATTCCAAATAACCAGTTTGTGATTGTAAGAGTTGGGAATGTAGGCAATATACAGCCGAGAGTGGATAAAAGAAATATAAAATTTCTTTTAACCATTCATGACATTTAAAGAAACTCTTTTTCCGTGTAATAGTTGTCTATTATCGTTCTTTTATGTTGCCCACTCCCCCATTGCATTCCTTTCTTTGCGCTTGTAAGGATTGCTACGTTGTCTTGTAAAAGTAATAATGATATGAATGTATATGCGTAAGGTCTTCAATAAACAGAATATTGAAACGTTTATTGGTGTTACCTCCGTCTGTTATTAGGCTGCCTCTCTGAATGTTCTCTCTCAAAAACAGGTTTTCTGAGTTCGTACTGGTGGCGTTATTTTATTAGACGTGACCTGTAACACAGTGTAAAAATACATGTGTCCCCCACAATGAAATAAAAATCTCAACATTAGTGGGACATTTGGAAGTCTCCGAGAGTGTGTTTTGTTGGCACATAAATGTGGGTGCTAAGAAATATACGCATTAGGAGCCCACACAGGTTGGTCTTGTTTTACAGTGGCCGCCAAAGATACAAAGGTAGGCTGTAGCTTTCATATTATAAGATTATCATACAAAATGGCGACCAGGTGCACATTTTGAACCCTGTTCTTGCACTGCGTATTATATATAATTGTACAAGAGCCTGGGATATGAATACAGCTGCACGAAAATGTTATTAATTTTAAGTAAAAGTCTATTTCGTTTTTTCGAACCCTTGATGTTCGACCCAATCAATGTCACTGGTATGCTACAAGCCTATAACGTCGTAGCTAAACACGCAATAGCTCTGTAAAGCAGTAATAGGGTTACACCCCAGTGCTTCATATAGCTAAGGCACTTGGACTACCTTTTCCTTTTGCATTCTCTGGTTTGCATTAGGGATTTCAACACGTGATAATTATTTATTACAAACAAGGTATACTAGCACTCAATATTAAATAAGCAATATCTCTTAAATGATATAAACTGTTACAAACACTGACACTTTTATATTGGATATCCAAAAGGCTCTCTACTGGCAACGAAGTGTACAACCATGACTGCAGTGTTGTTGTTGTTTTTATTTTTGTGAAGTTGTTTTCACAAGGCTGCTTTCTCTGTTAAGTGAAATTTCTATAGAGTTTGGTTGATTTGGTATATTGTTTGGATTCAGTCTGTAGATTATAAACCCCCCGCCCTCCCCCTTCTCTCTCTATTTCACGTAAACACACACACTTACACAAGCTCACACATAATTATAACATTATAACGTGGCATTATTACACTTTCAATATGATCAATGACTAACTTTAGGGTTCAAGATACAAGAATATAAGACACGTTGCAGTGAAGTTCTTTCTTAGTTTGTTGTTGTTAGTAGTTGTTCACGCAGTTTGCAGAAGCCTCTGATAACTTGTTACTCGACAAGCCGCGAGAGCCTCCCTCTCCGGTTTTGCTGCTTTGTTTAAGCCACAGTGAATACCACTCACAGAGATTCAGTATCTCAGTGTACACCTCTTTGTGTGGTTGTAAACCAGTGTGAGATTAAAATGAGAATTATAACATATGAAGTGAAATGAGTTAAAAGGACTGCCTGGATTTGCTATCACTCATTCGAGCACAATGCGCCAATTTGCTGTAGCCTATAAAGTAACGTAACTTTAAATAACTTAAGCTATTAAGGTTTGCAAATATTTGGGAGATTCTTAGTTCATTTCAAAAAGATATATAGATGAATGGAAGATGTTGTATTTGTTTTGAGGGAAAAAGCTCTATCTGATCGGAATGAGGTCTGAAAAATAATTCCAATGAAGATGTAGCTCATTTAGTATTTAATGATATATAGAAAGACAATAGCAACTTAATTAGATTTTTTTCATTGACATATCAGATATTCATGTTTGTTGCTTCTATATTTCCTTTACGCACCGATTACACTAATATAGTTGTTAATCAGATGAATGCAACGTTTAACACAGAGTAGGCTATTACCCTTTGTGGTCCCGTTCTACCATTTGGTAGATCAAATTTTAAGTGATTATCATGAATCTATCTTTGTAAATAATTGATTAGATAAATCCGTCTAAACCATCTGTACCAATTGGTTTGGGTATGTAATATTAAAAGGAAGTATTGGTTAACCCATTACTGTTTCAAATGTTGGCAATTTCACTTCTCGTTCAATAGAAAACAGAAAATACAAAGAATCATTTCTGTCTGTTTTTTTTCACACCTTTCTTGGTGTGAAAGGTAAAGAGATAAGTATAACTCACTCACATATTTCTTATACTTGCATATACTGTAAGTATTCATTGATTACCTGCACAACTAACCAGCATCAGGTCCTCAAACTGGGCTGTTGATCCCAAAGGGTGATGTTGTCCCATTTTTGGGTTGCATTGCTAAATTGGTAAGATTACAAAAACATGCAAAATGCACCATGAAGTTCATGGATTTACTGTTTAACCTGTACTTGCATTATATGTAAAGAAGCAGTCAAATTCGGTTATGCTGCAATTATTATCCTCTGAATTGAAGAGAACTATATATTCATTTTAAACGGCAATATGTAGCTATGGCAACATGGTAAGCGGTAGTTCTGTATTTATGAATTTGAACTTGTGAACAGCGTGAAACCAACCTGACAAATGTGGAAAAGACTGGGGTTTAAAATGTTTTGACCATCTATGAAATGTAACAAACTGCGATAATTTTAAGTGAACACAGAAGCGACTGCGTTTGCAATTTAATCATGCAATTTGCAGAAAAGGTAGCATAATTTTTTCAAATCCGAATGCTCTTGCACCTCGACTAAATTATCTGAAGGATTAAAACAACTCATTTTAAGCACAGCTCGATAGTGTTTTGCTGCTGCAATGAAATTATGCAAGTTTTTATTTGCAGGTTGGAAATGTGAACTCTGAAATAATCGGAACGATTATCTGAGTAATTCGCTATAGGCTGCTGGCTTTTGACTAGATCCAAACAACTGACTGCGCGTATTTAACTTCCAGTCAGACTTATGTGTTGATTTTATGTCGAACGTTTATGCGTATGCTGTTGTTCTTCAGATTTTTCCATTACTTGCTTGCCTCGTTTTCATGTTGCGATAAAAAGTTAGTCAAATCGCACAAACCATTGCTCTACACGCCTTTACCTACCATCCCCTCTTCACCAAAGCTAAACACAATCTCAGCTTTCTCTTTAGTACAGCTCAATCTATAAAGGATACATTGAACTGTACTACAAAAAAGTGTGAATTTAAAACGACAACAACCTCATACAGGACGACCTAAAGTAATTTGTCTTTGAAAGTTTTTACAATGGTCTTTCACTCCTTGGGCACTTTTGACTTTGAGACTGGCTAAATCTTTTTATGGCAGCCTGTCTCCGCGTCTCAAAGGTCAGTGAGCTTCACAGTGCCCTTCGCAGAGAACTTGTATGGCATGTGGTCTACGTCCCCCGCCACCCCACTGCCATTTATGGTACAAAGCTGGCCGGAGAAATAGAAAGCAATGTTTTTCCTGCTAAAGTGTATGTGCGGGGACAGTGGTTTGTTTATGTGCATGTGGGATGTGAGAATATGGGATAGATGTATGTGCTTCAAAGAAGGGAAGAGTGTTAATGCAACAAAGAGAGGGAAGCTTAATGTGAAAGGTCCATATACTTTTACTTCTGTCAGAAGTGCTGTTGATTTAGGAATGATTTTGAATGAGTTCTCAAGCGTTTTCATCCCTTTTTTGCTTAACGTGCGATCTTATGTTTAGCATTGCGCGATAATTCCTCATAGAGGGCGTGAAGGTTATATTTTTGTCTCAAAAAAACCAAAATCCTCCTCAGACAACTTGTCTCTGTTGCAAAGACAGCATAAACATTAATCAATTGATTTTGAGGTCGTATTTAAAAATCTTTGTCGTTTTTGTTTAATCGACCGTTTCCCGTATTTCGTGTATCCAATGATCAGCGACAACGTTAAAGTACAGCAGTGCAATGTCCGAATTGTAGTTAAGGATGATTTAATCTTGGCTTTAATTGTATTGTCACTCTTTTGAATAGATTTATTTAATTTTAGCTCCTGACTTGAAGATGTGTTTCATGACTATTCATACTAGATAAGCCTTTCAAGGCCGATTCTTTTGGGTCACAACTATGTGGTCAACAATTGCGAAGGTCAGGTATGCAGCAAGTAAAGCAAGCAAGAGGTGAAAACATTTGTTGTCCTCTCACAGCAATTTATTTAGAAGAGAAAACACAGCGTATTTTCTTTAATTAGGTCAGTATTGGCTTAGACTACACATAGCGCTTATCGTCCCCCGGGGCCATATAAAAATACTTATTTTCCAAATTTTTTTATTCATATATGCTTGAGCATCAAAAATACAAATTTTAAAATGATCTGCTTCTTGGACTGCAAATCATATATTATCAGTAAGTGTTTGAAGACGCATTTCTGCGATATACAAGTATTAAGCGGAAAGACGCTGTTATCCACATGGTCATAGCAAACCAAAATAATGCAGTTTCATACTGGATGTAAAAAGAATCAAACAAAACGTACTTTGTGTTTTGTACATAAAGTTTGACGAACTTCTAATGATTCACTTAGTCACAATACTGTTTCTCCACATGCAAGTCAGTAGTTGGACAAAAAGACTACGACTTCGTGCGTAATTGGAGTCCGTCTGGTGCGCAATGTCCAAAACCTGTCAGTGTCAGCTTGTTGAAGATAGACAAAGTTGAATAATTTCAATAAGCAGTCCGTGTTATTTCACATCCGATTTTAAGATATGATTAGGGTATTTATAAGCATCAGCTCTGCAGTTAAAGGGTTTCTAAGACAGACCACACATTAAAATATCTTCTCAAATATATCGACACGTGACAGTTCTGCCTGAAGTAATTTCTTAATTCAAAGGGCCCTTTGTTTGGTATTATGTGGGATAGTATCGCCCGTGGAACTAAAACCTTCCTTGGCTAAATATGAACACAAGCTTACTTTCAGCTAAAAACTCGGTTAAAGATAAATACACTTTAGTTTTCTCTGTGTTCCACTTCCAGTTTTTTCCAGGACGTCTAAATAACACCGAGCCAAGCCAGGAAGTCACTACACGGGGCGGTTTCCTGTGATGTGAAATCATTTAATACTTCTAATAAAAAAGTTAACACATTGTTGTGAAAGCTTTATGTCCTAGTGGTTTAACGTGAAATACACTCTAGAGATTGCTCCAAATGTAACAGTAACACACGTCTTTATCTTGTAAGCTATTGTTGTCCCCACAAACTCTCAACGCTTGACTCATTCACTGAAATCTCATGGGAGGAGGGAGAATAAGAAGAAAAAGCTTCTTTGGTGTTGCTTGAAACTGTTTGCAGCTCATACATCTAAATTTAACTGCCCGACTTACATCCAATTAAACTTATCTAGGCCATGAGGGGACAGTAATATGATTACGCAGGCTTCCCACATTTAGCCCTGACTTCAGCTAACAGGGCAGCAGTGCCTTGGTGGATTGTGCCCATTGTGAACGTGTTTCTCCATTTGTTGAATCATTTGGAGCAGGATTTATTGCCAAAGAGGCAAGACATTGTACGCCTAATATTTGGCAAGGAGCTTGATCAATTCTAAAAACAAACAAACAAACAAACAGAATACAAAACAAATTTAAAAAAAAAAAGAAAAACAGCTGACACCGAGGTTAACCATTGTGATTGTCTTGCTAGGTAGACATGCATTGCTTAAATTCCTCAGACCCACTCGTAAAATTTGTTCTTCAGCTGCGATACTGAGATATTTAGCGGAATAGAAGAAGAGTCAACATAGTATTGTTACCTTGCAGAGCCTGCACACATATTATTGTCACCTATTGCATAATCCCTTTAAATATAAAATAGGATGGAATAATTACTTGGTTAAAAAGCATTTCACTTGCATACTTTGATTATTTCTGCTCATTTGGTGCAACATCAACTTTTCTGAATCTCACTCCTGCGGAATTTAAATTGAAAGTCGCCCATCGATAAACACGTGGTAAACTTTATTATTTGACTGATGTCCTAAGCACACCAAGGCAAGAATAGTGGTTCAGAAAAGGGATATTGCCAAATGATGGACTTAAACCCTATATTTTGCCATCTAATGGCACATAGTGCAACTTGAAAGCAGGCAGGAGTATTGTTCCCCAATCATTAAATGTAAAAAATGTCATTAGTATGCCTGAATTGGTACTTCTCCTCCTGGTGTTTTCATCTCTGCCAGGCATCCATAACGTTCGGATGTTATTACTACCTCGATGCTCCATATCATCATTTTACTTATTCATGCGTATCACTGAAATAATAGGGGAAATTAATTGGAAGTACTGTTTTGGACTATTTTCTTTGGTTCTATAAGTGCCTACAGAGGGAAGTTTTTGTTTGTTGAAAATATATTTTTCCCGCGATAGCATTATGCGCACAACAGTGCTGACAGAGGATTGAACTTTAAATGCCATAATTCAGAACTGGTGTTATTTCCATGACCAGCTGTGATTGTTTTTATTTTGAAAAAAATCTTCTGCAGATATAATACGTATATTTTAGTTTAAAATATAACTAAAAGGACTACATATTTCACACTGTAAAAATGGGTAATGACATTTTAATGAGCAAATTATTATTATCGTTGTGTAACTGCATAACTCTAATACAGCATGTGTTTTACATGTGCCTATAGAGCCCACAGGCCAGTATGTTTACGCAAATATTTCCAGTTGCGGTTGTTGATCTAGTCCTACCAAAAAATTTGATCAGCAGCTGTGCCTTTCTGGGGTACAAACCAGTCGTAATATTGCTTGTCTTAAACAGCTTGTTGCAGTCCGTTCTATTTTGACAGTTTTTTTTAAAGAATGTCTGCCTTTACGAAGACGTAAAGACACAGAATTTAACACTTTTCTTTAATCATGAGTGACCTTATGATAAATTAACTGTCAAACACTAATGACTGAAAATGCGTTATGATGCTCGAAAGGAATAATTCAGAATTTTGCTTTTGAGCTGTAGAACATCCAGTTGTTGAAATCTAGATTCCTGTCATTCTCACTCTTTGTGGTTTTCTATAGAACAAAGGGATTTAGCGTTACTACAGCCTTTCGGAGTTTTATGGTGGACGTAGAGAGGATTTTAGTGGTCAAATTCAAGTGCTGTGTCTGGACAGCTGTCTGCTTTCTTTGTACTTGGATGCAGGATGCATCATGTGGGACAACCTTTTGTTTGCAGGGGCAGTAAACAAGCTAATGCCATTGCCACGTTTTCTCAAATATCTCTGCTATGGACTCTCGTTTCCAATGTCTCATGATTTTGTTTTTACTATATTCCCCTTGCTACTGGTAATCAGATAGAACGTAACCCCCCCTTCTTTACGGCTGCCCCGTAAGTGATTGTAACAGAGCAACTACGTAATTGGAATACTGGGTAACAATTTGAGAATCTATTTCAACATTTAGGAAGTATCCCATAATCACAAACAATGGGGTATCACATTAATTTGACCTTGTAATAGTATCAGTTAGTCTATAAAGATTCGAAGATGGCCCTCAACAGTACAATTAAAAGTTTACAACGACGCAGGAAATCACACACACTCGCATCTTTTCTCCAAACCATTCATTTTATTAAAATTTTTTTTTTAAAAAGGGGGAATATGCCTCTGCCTGTCACCCACGGATAAATGTCGACATCCCTTTGCAAAAAAAAAAAAAAAAAAGAAAAGAAAAAAGAATGACTGCAGGGGCTTCAAATATCAGCTGGGACTTAATTAATTTTAGAGGGAAATATCGGATGCATGCTTGTCAACAGGCCAGGCTAAATGTCCTTTATGTAGCCTGTAGAGGGATAATTTTCGGTCTGCTATGAATTTTAAAGATAAAAAGCATACACATATACTTTTATTTCAATTTAATTTAATCAGCAAGACGGTGCAATGTCACATTTTGTGTTAATCAGTACACTAGTCTTAATATTTTCAGAAAATTAGGCTCAAATATTTTATATGCCAGTCATTATATGCCAATGTAGATAATATGAGGAGTGTTGTTTGGTGTCTAAGCTTATTCTTATTTTTGGAGGTTGTGTTCATGGAACAAGGGCACATTTTCCCTCTGCAGGAGGTACGTGGTCCAAGGGCTTTACTGGTAGTATTCCTGCAGGAACTCCAGGGACGGGGTCGTGAATTGCGCTGTGGTCCTCCATTGAGTCTGTCGAGATCCAAAGTCAAATGGAATAATGAGAGTAAGTCGATTACTTTAGCTTTCTCAGTCAACATGCACACTGTGCATTCTGCATTGCCTAACCGTCGCTTTAGCTTCACTTTGCAACATAATTATAGTCTAGCACAGCAAGCACCACCTCACCGAGGGAGCATGTTTTTCTATCTGGTGATGTAGAAAAAACAACAACATCAACAACAACAGTAACAACAACAACACAAAAAAGCTAAATTAAATTAATTGCGAGTTGATGTTTTGTATAATAATAAAAAATAAATCGCATCGCTCAGGTTTCTTCCATAACCATGCGCGGCAGACTCTTGTCTAATGTGTAATGTAATTGTACATATAAAAAAAGAAAAAGATATTCTGTAATCTCATAGAGCCCATTATAATGTTTCTAGCATGATAATATCAGTATTGATTAAAATGTTACAATTATATTTAGAACAATGGCTGTCAATAATAATAATAATCATAATAATAATCTTACCTGTCAAACTCCATAACACTATGAAATTCATATGACTGAATGCACTCTGCAGGTTGTGCTTTGCCTTTTTATGGACCTGTTGCAGCTAAGAAGGCTACCACCAACCCAAAAGCATAAACACACACTGCACATATCTTTCTAATTGTCATAAGCCAGCAAGCAAGAATCTGTAACTGGTTTTCTTTAGTGCGCCTGTGGTGTTCGAAAATTATTCGTTTGAACCTCCTCGAGCTTACCTAAAGCCAACCACTCCTACACATCCAACTCTTCCAAATTGATATATGACAATATCTACTTTCGATCACGTGTCTGCGGGGCGACTTAGACGGATTGCGCGTCATCTCGCCTTCCCAAAATTTTCCCTTCTGCTGCAGCTCGAATCCAAAACATCTATCTATAGTGGCGAGTACGAGAGAGAGAAAGATGTTTAACTCGGTGAATCTGGGCAACTTCTGCTCTCAGACGCGCAAAGACCGGACATCCGAGTTTGGGGACAGGACGGGCTGCGCGTCCAATATCTACCTCCCCAGCTGCACCTACTACGTTCCCGAGTTTTCTGCCGTCTCGTCGTTTCTTCCACAGGCCCCTTCCCGGCAAATCAGCTACCCTTATTCCACAAATTTGTCTCAAGTACAACCGGTACGGGAAGTTTCATACGGCTTGGACCCTGCGAGTAAATGGCACCACAGAAGCAATTATGCTTCGTGCTACCCGGGAGAGGATCTGGTGCATAGAGACTGTCTTCCACCATCCACCATGACAGAAATGCTTATGAAGAACGAGAGTGTGTACAGCCACCACCATCACCATCACACCCATCCGGGCTCCAATCACCCTTCCACGGGTTTTTACTCCGGTGTTGGGAAAAACAACGTCCTCCCGCAAGGTTTCGATCGCTTTTTTGAGACCGCATACTGCAGCAGCACGGACAATCAGTCAGACAGTTGTTTACAAAAGGGCGAGGGGGGGAAACTGGAAAGCGACTCCCAACAGCAGCAGCAACAACAACAGCAGCCCACAGCCTCTGTTCCTGGAGCCTCAGAGCAGGAAAAAGACCCAGACGATGAGGAGGAACATACAAATTCAGGGTCTTGCACTTCTTCCTCCGCAACAACCAAGGACGGCAACGCCAACAAGAGCAGCCACTCGAGTAGGTATACCGAAGCTGTAAAATGGGGGAAGGTTAAGGGGACTAGCCCGGTGTTTTGTCGGTCAGATTTTATGTGGAGTTTTATAAGCATTCAAAGGATTTTATTATAACCCTACAAAGCTCTTTCTTGCAACGAGAAGAATTTTTACGATGGGAAAGCGCTTTGAAAAAAGGGGGATGTTATTCACAGACGCCTCTATGGTGAGAGTCTGTGAAATTTTTAAGAGAGAGCTATTGTGACAAATGTTAACTTTGATCATGAACTTGCGTTGGGCATTTTAAGGGATTTTCTTGTTGGGCTGTCGGGAGTAAAAACCAATTGGGCAGAACATTGCTTTTGGCGTCTTGTGAATTTTCTTTTAGCACTGGGTTTGCTCGCTAAAGACACGCTGGATAGAGTATAGCTACTCTTAACATCTATCTATATATATATATATCTATCTATCTATCTATCTATCTATCTATCTATCTATCTATCTATCTATCTATCTATCTATCTATCTATCTATCTATCTATCTATCTATCTATCTATCTATCTATCTATC
>JAVQJG010271195.1:0-12029 GCA_036024015.1 Craterocephalus amniculus
CCTCCAGGCTGCCTTCTGACCACCTCCTCAGCAAGTTGAGAGTCATTCCATTCAGCCTCGGAAAGTGACACGAAGACTAATTTGTCATTAGCATCTAAGAGGCCTTTTCATTAGTCTTCCCAAGCCTCTCCGTTAGCGCCACTAGAAAGTGAGAAAGGCGGGGAGGATTAAGGAAAATGAGACATGACATTGAATTTATAGAGACCAGTAATTAATTTTGTTTCCGTCTGAGCCCCCACTGACTACCAATCTCTCTCCAGACATGGTCTCTCCCCCCCTTCCTCCACGCAAAAAGTTCCTCCTCCAAATGAAACCTCCGCAACTCCATTGAAAATGACGAGGACAGAGATTAAATTCAAAGCATTAACCTTTGTTCTAACACTGTTATTATATGACGAGAGCACAGGCCCGGGTACCCGCTCAATATTAATTGCATCTTGTAGCGGGTGGAGTTTGGGCAGGACGCTGCTTAGAAGTGAGAGGCCCGAAAACGTTTTGCCCGAGGGAGCAAGACATTTAAAAGCTCTTCTCTTTTTGATTAGATTTAGCCTACAATATGACCGCTCTCCCTTTCATTTTTTTTTTATTTCAAGCGCAGTGCCCTGACTGAGACAGCCAGGGAAAAATGGGGAGGAAGAAGATGTATAAAATAAGGTTTTCTTTCAACAAAAGCGGGCATCCTTTTTAATCATTTCATTGTAGCCCATCCGGTCGCACATGAGTTTGACAACTGCAGGGCAACACAATAAAAACACTGAAAGCATACGAATAAATGCTTAAATGAGAGCGGCGTAGCAAAAATGACAGAACCAATGTGCCATATAGCCTTATAAGATTTAGTTCTTCCATTAATCTCCCACTGCTTTCAAATTACATCATGCATTTGCACAAAGGCATGCGCACAAAATAACCTCAGCCTTGAGCCGGTGCTGCTTATAAAAACAGAGGGTCCAATTGAATTGACTTTACAGTGGCTGAATACTAATCAAACAAAATAGTGACAGAGATACTGCAGAGGCACAAGATCAGCTGTGACTGGAATATCTAAGTAAAGCCCTCAGTAGCGTAGGCCGCCATCCAGTACAGCAAGGGTTAAAGTGACAGCGATTACACCAACAGGTTGGCTATGCTACGGGTGTGAATCGTGTGAGGTGAAGAAAGAGCAAGATTTTTACCCCTACGCGTTTCCTTAATTCACGCTTAACAGGATCGTTTTCTAAAAACACAGCAGCATCTGCTCGGAGCTGCTGCTTCAGTGATTAGCACAGCCTCTAGCTCTTAGCCAGACACAGAGACAAATTGAGCGAGCAGAGATCGAGAGCAGTACAGTGGATAGTGGGGTGGTGGTGGTGTACTGCACAGATTAACTTTGCCTTGTCAACATACAGCATTAGATACACAACTGCATGGTACGAGTGCTAAATCATTCAGCCTAAAACGTCTCCATAAACAGGATGCGCTACACGGAATCACTTTTCAGAAAGCTTGGTTTTCACAGAACACATGCCCGCCTGAAGTCTCTGGCATCTGTTTGGCATGAAGTACAACATGACATCCACAAACTGAGTAATCCTAATGATGTGTTGTTGTGCCTCAAATTCAGTTCATGGCTAAATTACTGAACCTTCCTGCACGCTTGCCTGCTGTAATGCAGCAAGGTGCTGATACCACAGAAGAGTGGATGGGGAGGGAAGGCTTGTCTTTCAGACTTGTGGGTAAATTCAGAGCGTACTAAAGCGCATGTGCATTAGCACACGTGTGTGCATGAGCAGAGGTAGAAAGCGGGCAAGAGAGGCTACAAAATACTTTAAAATGAGAGAGAGGAAAAAAGCTTTTCTTCTTTCCCGTGCATTTTAATATTTCATGACTGGCTGTTTGATGTAGTTTTAAATATTCATGTTTTTTTATGCTTAGTAGGAAGAGGGGAAATGATGCAAAAAAAAAAATCTTCTTAACGCACTGCTCTACACACCGCAGGAATCCGATGCACACACATATACATAACTAAGCTCACGCACACGTTTGCATGTGCTCCGTCTCTCTCTAACAAGGCCCTTACAATGAAACATGGACAATTTTCTTCCGGTGACAGCTCTGTTGTTCACGTTGAGGCTCACAGTCACAGCAGCTGAACAGAAAGTTGACAAGATTAAGATTGTGAGTTTGGCGCAACACCAGCTGTTGGGAGGCTCTTTTTCTATTAGCAGATTAATGTCTCAGAATGTGTCCTTGCCCCCTTCTTAGGCTCCTCTTCAGCACACTATAACCCCAGGGGTGTCTTCAGCCCCAGGGAACACGTCTGTGTTTGCACTTGTTTATCCTTGTTCAAGATGTGGGTCTAACAGGCTTAAAGGAAGCATTCAATATTTCTACTAGCTGTGCTGTTACACCAAACGGCTGTGAATAGCAAGCCACATGAGTATTATTTGGCATAGAGCGATGACGAATTACAGTATGTATGCACTCAGCATTCTGCCTGATAGTGAGCAAAGTTTGTCATTTAGGCTCATTGTAGGATGAATGCTGACCATAAACACACCATCTTCCCATGTTTATTTCTCCGAGTTGAACGCGAGGTGTTTTGTGATTCAAACACCATCTGATGTATTTTTTTCAATCGTTAAAAGGAGCTATATCTGACATTTTAATCTTTCTAAGAAAAATGGTTTCTACACTGTATATTATGTGGTAAAAGGTGGAAGTGCACAAAAATAAATGGCTCATTGATTGCACATATGTAAGAGTCCAGGCTGTTTTAGTTAGCGATAGCGGCAATTTATAGTCTTGCCGTGAGGCTCTCTCTGCCAATGCGGTTAACTTCCATAACTTGCGGATTCCGTTTAGCAAATAAGAGCGTTCCTCTATAGGGATTCTATAAGTTATCCCCATTTGCTGAGAAAGAGCGTCACACCAAAGCTAAAAATTTGCCACTATCACTAACTAAAATGTCCTGGACTTGTACATATATAATCAAAGAGTCATTCATTTTTATGGACTTAAAATGGGTAGGTCCGACTTACCCATTTTGCCACATAATATACAGTGAAGAAACCATTTTTCTTAGAAAGATTAAAATAATATCAGGTACAGTATGGCTCCTTTAATTTGTTATTTTCCGAAGAAAATCTAATTGCTTACCACATTTTCACATGTTTTAATCAAAGAAAATGAAGCTCTAAACCTGCACATGTCAGTTGAGGCTGTTTGTAGCCATAGCCTACAGTCAGGGCTATGAAAGCTCAACTACACTGATGTGTCTTTAAACAAATGGCAAAATTCCTTGTGCACAATCCAGGCAGCCCATCTCTGAAGCACCAGCTTCTGCTGGGCTCTACTAGCCTTAAGCTTTGTGCTGCTCGCTGTGCCCTGATAGGTGATCAGCAATAGCAGAGATGCACTCAAATGTGGAAATCGATAGAAGCCGCGTAAGCGCTGCTTTGACAGAGCCACACCCTTCTTTCCTGTAGTGTGCTTAAGATATGCCTGGTGCAGAGGGATTCTGATCACCCACAGGGCAAGTGATGCCAAAACACCGATTGTCAAAAGATCCCCCACTGGTGACAAAACAGGACCCAAATTAGTGTATCAAATAGGGACAGCGGGCTACAAACACACTGCACACACACATAAATACAAACTGGGGGGAAATACGTCAATATCTCCTCCAGAAAAACACCCATCTGTCTCCAACAAGCATGTATTATTTGGAATCAGCTCTCCACCCAGGCCAAGGCACTGGGATTAGATGAACACTAATAACATCCCAGGAAAAACTGTTGCTTTTCTTCCCTCCGTTCCCTTGCTCCTTAAATGTAGCTGCTGTTACGGTGGCCTCCATCACGGCCCAGAAATGTCAAATGTCGACCAGGGTTTCGGCTTGTGCTGTTCCGTGCGCATCTCTCTGCTACCACGTTTTTCAAGGTGACACAGTCGATTCACGCAGTACACAAAATGTCAGCTGCTTAATTTAATATCCAGGGATAACTGTCGGCCATGACAAATTAGCTGGGAGGCGCCCTGAAAAAAGTGAAATGGAATGATTGCTGCTTTGGGCCTGCTGCCCAACAGGCAAGCAGCCACAGAAGAAGCACAACGGAGAAGACACTTAATTAAACCTACTTAAAAGCTAAATTTCTATCCATCTCCATACAACCTCCTGCTGGTACATATCCTTATCCCTGAGGACCGAAAAGGTCTGAGGTCAGGCCTTGCTGGGGGGTAGCAGGGCCATTACATACGTTGCCTTGGGTCAAACATGGCCTCAGGGTCACACGTATAGAATCATGATACAGCTGCCTGTCTATTACCGTCTCCCCCAATCTAATAAGACCAAACCCTAAACAAGCCAACAGCCCTGACCTGCATCGATCAGGTATCTGTTCATCTGTGCGTGTTTGTTGTGTAAGTACCAGACGGGTTTTTCCTCACACTGACTATTTCCTTAATCTGGCTAATCAATGAAAAATGTTGCTTTTTCAGGTTTTCCTTTCTTCCAATCTGCTGACTTCGGCTAACTACTGTCATTTCTTTGTTGGCAGCATAAAACATATCAAAGGTGCACATTAAGAGCTTGTGCAAGTCAATTTAAAGAACCCTACAATCTGCGTGTAGGTAGACATAGTAAAATATTTATGATCCATTGATGTATTTCTCCCAACGGGCTTTGTAGACTCTGGTGATTGCTGTTCCATCCAAAGCCCTTAATTAGCCTATTAGATTAGATGGCTCTAATGAGAGTAAATTAAACTAATCATTCTTCGTGGAGTTGGCAATTAAATAGTAAATGTTACATTATTCAGTGAGTGGTGACAGTAAAATCCAGGTAAACTTCAGGTTGCCTGGAAGAGATTTTAGTGTGAAAGTCTCTCGATGCTGCAAGGAATCGATTAGCCGGCTCCCATCAAACTGGCTGGCAGCGCGGGACTTTAGATAGGAAAAAGGTCATAGTCAGGTACGTGGAATCAATGCTGACCACTCTGCATTCACTGTGCCTTGCATTGTCTGACTAGAGGATGGTCTAATGTTTTCTAAAAACAATTACCAAAAAACAAAGAGAACCTTTAATAAAGAAGGTCAGGCTTTGTGGTGCGCATCTATTGTGACAAAGTGAAACAGACGGGAAGAAACTGATATTGTTCATTTATCACCGACAGATGAGACTGCACAACAGAGGCAAGCTGTGAGGTCTTGCAGTGACATCCTGTCACAATGCTCTGTTTGGCAGGAGAAATTCAATTTTCTTTCTGCTACGTGCATGTCCACCATAACAAGAGCGTTTTCACAAAGGAAGCAGACCAATGAGAAGTCATCACACCTGCAGATAAAATCACAATAGGCCTGTAGCTCATTCCAAGCATGTTAATTCCAATGTTAAAAAAGCCATGTCACACTCCACCACTATGATTTATGGCTCGATTTGTCACATGGATGCAGCTAGCATACTTGCACTCCTATTAGCATCTTAAGAGTCTTTAGATGTGCGGCTGAGAGGGTCAGGGTGCTAAACAGATTTCCGTGCCCCTCTCAACTAGATCCTTGGCTCTGTTCTGCCTGAGCATTGCGCACGATCCCCACAGCCACAGGGGCTGACTCTCAATTAAAGTAGGCATTAATTACTTAAAGGAGCTTTAATCAATCAAGGCCAGATGGTGAACCTGAAACAGAGAGCACCCTCCAGGCTGCACAAGTGCCTTCCAACCACAGTAAACTAAAGGTGGCCATAAAGAACTTCATTAGAAAGGTTTACAAAATATGCTTTTCTAATCAAAAAAAGTTTATCAAGGAAATTTAAAAAAATGTTTACTTATTAACCTTGCTAACTAGTTTCATTTATACAAGCAACAAGGGTTTGGCAAACTTAAAAGAGCTATACCTGATATTATTTAGAAAAATGGTTTCTACACGGTATATTATTTGGTAAAAGGGGGAAGTCCATAAAAATGAATGACTCATTGATTGTGCATATGTACAAGTCCAGGCTATTTTAGTTAGCGATAGCAGCAAATTTTTAGCTTTGGCGTGACGCTCTCTCTGCCGATGGGGTTAACTTCCGGAACTTCCGGAACTTCCGGATTCTGATCAGCCAGTAAGAGCGTTCCCCTATGGAATCCGTAAGTTAACCCCATCGGCAGAAAAAGAGCGTCACGCCAAAACTAAAAATTTGCCGCTATCGCTAACTAAAATTGCCTAGACTCGTATATATGCGCAATCAATGAGTCATTCATTTTTATGGACTTAAAAGGGGTAAGTCAGACTACCACCTTTTACCACATAATACATTGTGTAGAAAACATTTTTCTAAGAAAGATTAAAATAATAAAATAATATCAGGTATAGCTCCTTTAAAGATTTTTATTTGTATTTACAGCTCAGATTTTATGCATGCTTGATATGTTTAGCTCAACAGTCATGAGAGATCTGGCTGCGACTGTTGTCTCTTAACCTGAGGCACAATGTCCTCCATCTTAATTTGTACTCCTTTAATTGGCTTTGACAATGAACTCAAGCATGGCTGAAAAATTCCCACCTATTAGTAAACACTGGCTGAGAGGCTCTCAAAATGAGAAACCAGGCGTCTTCATTAACCATCAGGACGGGTACTTGTTCCCACCTGACCCTCCCTCGACACCTCTTCAAAGCTCATACACTGATTTTTTTAAGCGGGAGACAAGTGCTGTTGTTTAAAGAAATATAAAACCATCCGATTCACATTCTTTTTCAATCTTTGGTGAAAAGAAAAAAAGGAGTTCAAAGTGGCCTTTTCTGCTGCGTCAGCTTCCAAATCAGAGGCACTCTGAGCTTGCTGGTGGTTTTCTTAGCAATTCTCATTTAAGATCCCAAAGAGAAGCAAAGTCCAGCAAGTCATTACCCCCTCAGAGTGTGACACACAGTAGGCACGGCTCTTTGCCAGAGTCAGCACTTGTGTTGGCTTCATTAGAGCGGCCCCGGCCTTTGTGGAAAGTTGCCTCATCAAACAAGAGTCAGCAGCACAGCTGCCCAACAGCGTGGCTTCTCCAGAGCTGCCCTGCAATACTTCAAACGACTCACATTCAGCCGTTATGGGGAGTCCTAATGAAAGCATAGCATGAGGCTCAGGCTGTTTGATTTTGCTAGTGAGGAGTCATACATGATTGAGTAAAGGCAAGCTGAATCACTGATAAGGCGCTGAGGGGTGAGAGGACTGGGCACAGAGGAGGATAGGGCGAGGGAAGACAATGGGAGTGCAGCCCAAAGGGTTAGACGTGTACAACAGGAGGTGGGCAGACATGAGAAGAGGGAAATAAAGGTTAGGACATGAAGGACGCATCCCTCTTGTTATTCCTCCCTCATACAATGTCGACCGCCATCCAGGCTATCAGAGCTCTTTATTGTGAATGAGCCATTTCTTCCTCCCATCTCCCAGTGCAGCAGCAGCAGCATCTGTATACAGGACTTGTTGTGGCTCTGGCCCCACAGCTCTGCCATGCTTGTGCACAGATTCTCCCGAGCGATTACCAGATAAATGCACTTTAATTCACAACACATGCAGCGCCGGTTTATATATAGACTCGCTAATTCCCCCACAGCCACACTGCAATATGAACTCCATGCCGCACCAATTTAAGTGTGTGATGAGTCCCATGCGGACAGGCTCCTCTACTTATCATATATATGACATGCTCAGAAGCTTTGCGAGGCCAGAGAAGAAATACTCAGAAGCTGAGAAAAGTGAGATTATGAGTGGACCAGTTTGGCTTTATCAATGATTAACGAAGAGGGCAGCTTTCAGAGGCGTTTCCTGTGGAGCATCATTGGTCAATCTCAGATGCAGCAGAGCTGAACACTGGTACCATTTTCACAGGAGGCATGTCAAACCTGCAGAAAAAGAAATAAATATGCAGAGTTCTTCACGGTGCCGCTAATGCACATTTTAGCAACAAGTACTCACTATTTTGGACTGAAATCCTGACAGGCAACTCCCATAGGAAGACTAATTGGCACAGCTCTAGTGAAAGCGGTATCTCTCCCTGATAACGCTGCGCAGTCTTGTAACACATCTGCACAGTCTTTGTGTTAGCTCATTAAACAGCGAGTTCCATCAGCGTTCTTTGGCCATCACCAAGCATCATTAATTGTGTCCGCTGCATTTCTCCGGCTTTGATGTCTATCTCAGCGAATGCTGGGAGACTCCATGGCCTGTCCACTCATGAAATGAACTCAGCAGTTTTCCTTCCCACCTGTGGATGGGTCATATGTGGCGATAAGATGGTGAATATGCTAACTGAAACTCTTTTGGCAACTTGTATGATAAACACACACACACACACACACACAGTATGCCAAATAAAATACTTGCTCCAAGCTATGAGTCATACTGTTGATGCCAACAATCAATGGGGCTCACCGCACCCAGCTGGCTGTGGTAAGGGAATGTATTAATTTTGTCATCTAGAAACAAATATATACTACAAATAGATTAATGGTGTTTGATCAGCTTGGCGGAGCAATGCCAATTAGTATGCATGGATAGAAAGAGGCAGGATGCTTCATTTTACGTGCTGCTCGAAAAGCTTACGGCAGCTACTATAAATGGTTGGGTTAAAATGAGATGACATGACTACCAATCTCAGCTTTATTCAAAGGCGTCACAGCTCCCAAAGCAGGGAAGGGGGGGGGGGTTGCAAGGGAAAAAAATGGAGATACAGCGGGGAAATAAGAAATAATAAAAGAGGAAAAAGAGGGCAGAGGAGCCCAGGGAGCAGGGGCACAAGCATAGGAAAAGCGAGGGGCATGAATTCGGACCAGGGAGAGGTGACAGTAGACCTCTTTTCATACTACACAGAGTTTGGCAATTACTAGTGACAGCAGTTCACACCAACACGGGGAAGAGATTGATCCAGACAAGCAAGACTCTGTTTGCTTTGTTAAAAGTAATTAATCACTAAGGCCACAGAGGAGTGGTGCCTTCAGTGCCACACAATGCTGCCGAGTGAGCCTGCCTGGGTGTGTGGTACTTGCATTCTGAATGAAACTCTGAATAAGTACTGTGAAAAGAGAACTTTGAGGAAAAAACTAGAAAAACTAGCAGATGGAGGAAGGAGGAAGGGGAGAGATGAGCATGCGCGAGCTGCACCCTGTCATCCACATGCATGCACTCAGGAGGACCAATAAAGCAATCCATCATAAGAGTCCCATCCACACCCACTGAGCAAAGAACTATGGCTTATGGAGATAAAAATAGGTGGAAAATGCTGAGAATTCCATACATCACAATTCTCTGCTTTTTATTGTAAAAAGAAAATTGCTGCATGTGCATACAACCAAAATTTTCATCCATCTTTTTGTAATTGCTCAAATCCAGCTGTGATCCCGATCTGATCAAATCCGACACCCGCCTCCGCCATTTCACTACAGAGGCTGGAAATAACTCAGATAAGACAATATCTTCTCTCATCACATTCTGAATACTGGACAGCAGTTATCAAACCAACTACTTTTTTTAAGCACATTTCAAATACAAAAATCAAAGAGAAAAAAGCTCAAGTTCCATGCACACTGTAAATCGCTGCAGATAAGCACACTGCCGCTTCCCCACCCTCTACACTGCAGTGATAACAGCAGCAGGAGCCCACAGTCACAAAGACACAACCCTGATCAATAACACATACACACACTCACAGAAGGGACCAGTGATCTGGCAGTAGCTGCGAGTCTTAAGGGAATGGGTGTCACTGGGTGATGAGAAAATTGGATGTGAAATCTGGAGTGGAGCACAGAAGAAAAGGCAGAGAGGTGGGGTGTGAGAATACGATGTGTGTTCTCTAAAGTCATATTTCTATCCTTAAGCCAGAGAGTTAGAAGGGCGGCAGCTGCAGCTGCAAAATGGCCACGCGCAGAGAAAGCACTCATTGAAGTGTTGGCTGTGCAGCCGCAGGCCAGGACTCTAATAGAAACAGAAACCAGGGACCCTTGTATGTCAGTGCTTCGGCTGAGCAGAATACTAAATCCCTCTCTCGTGCTAATGATCACCCCAAGCTAGGCGCAGGAGTGCAACACCCCTTCGCAAATGAACATCAGGAAACCAGGAAATTCAAATTAGCACATTGTCCGTACCTGCTGATCTACGCTCACAGATCTGTGGTGCAAAACCAGGAAGATGCAATTTGGCTGGTAGGACAATAACTATCTAGCAGAAGCTAAATACTATAGGCTTTACATTTCTCACGTTACACTTCTTCCTGCTCTGAAATAATATCACCGTTTTCTTGATGGCAGACCAGCAGTTGTGTTGAGGTTTTATTTCTTTAGACGCGGTGTGATAAATGGGGAAAAGGCACAGATCTCTCCCTATATGGTCAGGGTTTGTGAATTACCTTGCAGGATACCCTGGGAATGATGACCCCAGCTGATGTTGCCAACCCCTCCGCCATCATTTACTGAGCTGTTGGCCTTCGCTGAGACCTGGGCCATAACTTACACACACACACATACACCAACACCCTCTGGATGTCTAAATGAACAGCAGGACTCAGTCTTATAACTTATCACTACAGTATATGACACAGCATGAGTTTTAATAAGGAGCGGTACACATATTGCATCTTATATGCTTACTGGGGTTAGAATTGTTACCATGTTAGCCTTATTTCATAATGCGTTTAGCAGCATGCGACATGAACACAGGTTCATGCGCTGCTTCTCTTTGGTGCATTATGTTTCTACTCTCCTTGCTAAAAAAAAAATGCCACAACACATTTCCAAACCGTTTTCCAACCTCCTTCTCCCTGCATCATTTATCATGTCGCTGCATCAAGATAATATCCTGCACTTAAACTATCTCCTAGTGCTACTCTATGAATAAACTTCTTAAAATCAGCCGGTGATGGCTCATTATGTTGGCTTATCATGTTGGGCCTCTTATAAACTGTTTTCTCTCCTGGGTAAAAAGATTAAAAAAGAAAAAAGGATAAAAAATGTGTGGTTGGCTATGCTTTTCAGTTCGGCTAGATTAAGCATTCTGATTTAAACATTTTTCTGCTGCTCCTTCCCCCAGAGCTTGCAAAAGATGAAGAGCGCTGTGGATTGCTCAGAGAGAATTTCTTTCAACCTATGGTGCTTCATGTTCCCCCAAGGGAGTTCAATTCTCTCTGTCAGGGGTCTGAAAACTAAACAACCCTGAGGACAGGGCCATGGAGCCACTCATCTGCTATACAAACATGGTAAGCACAGACAGGATGGAGCGGCAGGCTGTTTACAAGGCTAAGCAAGCACATCGATCACTCCTGATGACTCTCAGAGTCTCATGGATTAAAAAAAGCAGCTTTGGACAGAAAACTCTGACACTGGGTTCTAGTCACTCATCTTCATTACAGAAATATTAGAGTTTTGGGTGGTTTCATTACATATATATAAATCTAAATGTCATAACGAAACAATCACATTATATAAAACACTTAAATGATAGTTCCCTCTTTGTTCATGTGCAAGCTAAGTGTGTGCATTTGTATGCTTGTGTGTATGTGATGCACCTCCATCACTGAGTTTTCTTATTAAACCCGTTGCCTGGAGAAACCAGAGTAATTACTCAGTCCCTCAAAACACCTTTTGGACTTTGGGCCAGATTCAATGTGCTGCTCCAAATGTCACACACCACAGCTGGCAATTAAACAGCCCGCTCCCCCAGTCACTGTTTTAATGGGCTCCCGACACTAATAGGAAAAGCTCCAAGGCACTCTCATTTCTTATTACAAATAATAATAATAAAAAAAAGGTAATGTGATCCTAAACCCAAAAGCAAAATTCTTATATTATTTGCAGGTATTCCCAAGTACGTACGGTCAATTAAAGCTGGAAAATCACGTCTAATGAATTCTATCAATGATAGTAAAATCACCCAGGAGATGCACATAGTCTAGACCTCTGTTGATGTAACCTACAAATTTTGTTGCTGTTTTGAAAGGTGAAAAACATCAGACATTGTTTTAAAAAAATTGCAAAATACTGTAAGACACACACATATATCTATACATATACACATATACATATATACA
>JAVQJG010271225.1:0-12266 GCA_036024015.1 Craterocephalus amniculus
AGACAGGAAATTGAGAGCAAAAGGAGAGCGTAAAGATTAGGAGAAAAGAGGTAAAGCAGAATGAGAGGACACTGAAGAAGTGATGTAGACAAAGGACAGTAACTTCTATAGTTGTGTAATTAATCATAAGAATTATGAGAATATTGTTGCCCAAATTTTGTTTTTTTTCCAGCTTCTCATTAGTTCCACCACCCCTCATCCTTTGATTACATAATGTCTGAGAATAAACAAAGTAAATGCCTTGCAACTGACAGCAAGGAATGGCAAATGTTTTAGTAAAAGAATCTGAATCTGAGGAGATACATGACTGAAAACCTTGCATATTTGTTTGCTCATAGCTCCCCTCTCTCAAGAGGCCAAAATTGCTTGTGCCTTTTGATTCCACTTGCTCAGCTTTGGCGCTATGCTAAGTGGAACACAGCTTGTTTGATACATACTCCTTGTGTTGTTACATAAATGCTCCTTTGTGTGCATTTCCTCTTTTCATCTTCTTCCGCTCTTTAAAAAATCCGAGTTGCGATGCTTTAGGCGCTACAGTCTCAGCTGCATTCATCAGCTCCAAGAGCCTCGCAATTACTCCCTCTCTTCAGTCAGAAAAGTCAACCTGCTAGTACCGGTGCACAGATGAATGACTGTTGTCTCCTCTGTCGGATTATTAGCCAGGAGATATGTCTCTCCCCTCCTTTCAATATGTTCTTCTTTGTGTTTCTCGTCAGACAAACAAAATGCTGTCACAGGGGAAGGGAAAAGGTGGCAGACTGGAGTGTAAAGCTTGATGAGAGGCTTGATGATGACAAGCGTGAGGGATCTGATACAGATGCCCCCTCCAAGGCTTTATTTCTGCTGCTGATAAGACGAAGGAGAAGTACTTTACCACTTTTTGCCCTTGGGTTGAGAAAGCTGAAAAGCTACTAAAACCAACTGAAGAAATGAATCATGTTGCACAAGGATTGTCGTTTATAGCTATCAAACAAATGTGGAGGTTTATTAAAGGAAGTCAAATGACAAAACTGCACGTTTGTAATGACTAAAGCATTTCACACTGCAATACATCATTCGGTATAAGGAAATATCTCCCTGTTATCTACACACAGTGATCTGTCGATACCATCTCATGGTCTATAATTGAATGGTAAGATGTGTGCTTTACCTTGTCCAATTCCCATTAGCAGTCTTTTACTCTGTGCCTGTGCTCTATAGACCGTTAAGCGGTCAGCCAGGAGAAAGTCCAAGCTGGGTCTCCCATCAATTTTGGTTACCGTCTTGTCTTATAGCCTCACAATTTCCGTGACCAGCAATAGAGGCCATAGGCCTATTATTTAAGGTAGAAAGGTGAGATGGAAATCACAGGTGATTGGATGGGGAATAGCGTAACTTTCTTAACATGATCCTCTATCACACAGATGCAGCATGGAGTAAAACACTGGCATTTTACATTCCAGGAAGCACATAGTCATATTATCTCAATACCCCTAGGAAATGGATTCTTAAATTATCTACATTTCTACTGAAAAATACCTGTACATCATCACACACTGAGACTTTAAAGAACATGCATGATGTGAATGGTTGTACTGTACATATCAAGCCATGAAAATAGGACAGCTTCCAAGCCATGCAGAATGACAAATTTAAAGTTCAACATTTTAATCTGCAGCCCCTCCTGCCTCCCAAAAATAGGTGGATGATAGAGCATTAACAGATTAAAATGATCTCATTTGTCTTTTTGCCTATTACACAAAGTAGATTTTTTTTGTATATATATTTTGTTCACAGCTGCTGCCTCTAATGAATTTCAACTGTTAATATGGCCACAGTCCAGTCTCACTATGGAAATCTGTCTGAATAATGTTTCCTTTTCTTTGTTTTTTCATAAGTATTGGTTCTAATTTGAAAATTTGGCTATAGATCATAATTCTGGTTTTCAACATATGTTAACATATGCTTGGCTCTGACTCTCAAAGGATGCACTGGGGGCCATGCAGGATATAAGCACACCAAAAGGCCAATAAGAGGATCATTGTGTTTTGTAAGGAACAAAAGAAGGACAAAGCTCGTCTGAACAACAAATATACAATGAGGAGGGGGTGAGCGCGAGATCAGTGGTAGAAAACAAGGTCACTTAGCAAGAAGAAGGCCTCACAGTCTCCTGGCTGAAGCGTGACACTTTGCTGACTACACAGAGCAATGCTATCATGGAGAATTTACATGACATAATGCATACAAACATCTGTTAGCAACTTCTTTCTGAAGGAGGTGCGCAGCCTTGAAGATGATTTCAAGATGTTGTGCCTGATGTGCTTCATGCTACTCGTCACGCTCCAATCTTTCTCCTGTTCATCGCTTGGCTGCAAGCCACTATATCTCTTCATTCCTTTTATCTGCTGCTCAGGAGATGAATCCCAGTAACGATCATTCCACATGCGCTCAAATGACACTGAAACACAAAACTGACAGACATGCTGAGTTGAACATAGATTCTCCTTTCCTCATCTTCTGCTGTTGCAGCCCTCTGCCACATTTTCCTGTTCCTCCCCCTCACCTCCTCTACCTACCTCGGAAATGTGCTGCAATTCTAGGTCCTACTGTCACATCATTTTCTGCCGTTCAAGGAAAAAGATGAGCGAAGAAAAGCCCAGAAAATGATGATTTCTCTCTCCTCCAGTTGGGCCCTGTCATTTGCAATATGCTTTGACATTCAACCTCATCAGCTTCTCTATTTAACAATTTTGTGCACAGAGGACATAAAAAGCCTGCAGATTGGTGAGAATATGGTGGCAGGTGCCTATTCAAACACTGAATATTAATGATAAGGGGAGAGTGAGGCCTTCATGCACTCACAATCATTATCCTCATGCCCTTAAAAGCACCTAGCCATTAATTATCATCCAATTTTCATATTTTGCCAATCTGTTTGTGCCACCCTGCTCATTCCTCACACTAAATGCTTGTGACACATCGCCCACAGCCATGGAAAAGGGATTGCAAGTATCCGCAGACATATGCATGCAGGGACCTTGTCTGCAAGGATCACTCGGGGAGCGGCAGGATGAATGAAAACACACAGAGTAGGCATGACTCATCTGACGGCTGTCTCAGTTTTTAATCTGAGGGTCATATTCGATTGCATCTTCAGTGTCTTGAGGGGCTTTAAAGAGACATGTTCGACATAAGGTCAGTGATCAGAGAGTGAGTCTGTCTGTGTGATCTGGCATCGCTACTGCTAGCTTGTCAGGGAGAAAACAGGTCAGACTAAGAAGATGCAGAGATGCAAACGCCTTGTCTTTTTGTCAGAGATGTGACAGAAAGTAAAATTATTACACAAGTGGGCCTTGAAGTATTGGCCACTAAAACAAGATGCATTTTTTGTAGATTCCCAAATGTGTTTTGAGTTTTGCGAAATTCCTAGCACTCGTCCAGATACATACAGATACAGTCCAGATACATTTCGTACAAGCCCATAGTCCTAAAAGTCTCCATGACCATCGTGATCACGGTAATCAACACTTCTTGATCTTTTTTTTTCTCTTTGTAGCAAACCAGAAAAGCCAGAATCTGTCATTCAATGAGTCATATAGTACAGAATTAATTAGTGAGTCATATCTTGCAGCATTAATTAACGAATTGTAGTAAATTGTCGGGTTGTACTGTTTATGATGTTAAGTACCAGTTTCCATGCAAAAAAAATAAAAAATTCAAAAGATTTATATCCTTTTATTTTTTGTGAAATCAGGGTTTTTGCTAATGCAGTGGAGAGGGTGTGTATGCGCACATGAGTGTGTCTGTGCGGGAGGGATGGGGTGGTGATGGACTGAATATGGTTTTTCCTGATTTTGAGCAAGAGTGTGTTTATATCCTGGTTCATTAGGATGAATGAGCAATGTGCAGTTGCACTGTGGGTGAATGGTCTCTTGTTAGTGATTGAGAATGAGGTGTTGGCGAGGCAGTGGGCGTCGACAGAACATGGTTCCAGGCGGATGATACAGTATTGTGTGCGAAGCATCCAAAACAAAAGCTGGTAGATGAGCTGTGAACCAAATAATGCTAGAAAAATGTAGAAAATAGTCGCAGCTTTTTTTGTATCATTACTGATCATTGAGGAAAAAATTTGTTAATTGTTCAGCAAAACTTTGGCATATTAAGCGCAAACAAACACAACTTAAGCAAAAGCCTCTGTTCAAATCTTTGAAGTGTTGAATTACACAGAAGAAATCTCTGCAATCTCACAGCCCAATATTCACCTGGTTTCTAATGAGCACTTGTAGACATTGTTGCTGTCATTTTTTGAATGCAAATTACCTATTTTCAGACTCAGAGGTGTGCAACTCAGCTCATCCTGTCATTCTGAAGGGAAGGACAGAAAGTACATTTTTCAATCTCCGGTTTACTCATTTTAGAACACTGCTGTTTATTTGTGATTGACGGTGAGATTCTTTCACGTTGCACATAATTTGCTGCTTTTCACAGTTCAACACCAAACCTGACCCAAACCTCATTTAATTAACCTTGTGTAGGAAAGATCACTACAAGTGGTGTACATAGGGATAACAGGACAGGCGGCGCAAAGAAGCCTCAGGATGTACTGAGGCACATTACACGATTGTTTTCGTTTGTGAATCAGAATCAACTCTAAAGTTGTCACATGTGAGGGAGCTCCTTGCCCCACCTACTTTTTCCGAATGTGAGAATGAGATCCTCATGGATTTATGAATTTATGGGGTGTACATAGTTTATAGAACTCAGTAGTAAATAAAAATATGTATAACAAAAAAAAAAAAATACTCTGACCAACAATAAATACCTGCAAACATTTTTCCAATTTGTAACCAATTAAAACAGACTTCAACCAATGATGTCATTTTTTCCTTTCAGGTCCTGATTCCAGTTCTTAGTAATCATGCAGGCCCATAACTGAACCAATATTTTTTTTGAAATATGAAATTAACTCTGGTCTTGAACATTTAAATTTAGTTTTATCTCCAAAAAACATTTTTTTGTGTGTTTTTAAATGTTCCGCATTTTTACTTGTCATTCAACAACAATTACAGCATTGTAAGATAACTAAACATATTAATTAATAGATACTTTTACTTTTATTGGGAAAAAATTTTAAAAATGTAGAGCCCCCTCGGATCACACTGGCAGTATTAGTATTAATAATAAACAATATAAATTAAAACTGTCCTGATAAACAGGTAAATAAATCCAGTATAGTCTGCTGAATGATGTCTCTAGCAGTTCGGAAGCTTCCCCACCTTCCAGCCGATGTAAATGCACATAAAATATGCTGGCTGATTATCCACTAAAACACAGACATGTTGCCCCAGCAATGCGCATCAACACACGCAGGAACGATCAAAGACAGCACGCTCAGATACCGGAGGCTAAGCTAACCATCCCTACCCTGCATTAGAACTGGCCTGACACTGTTAGCTTTGGTTGGGAACGACACTAAAACACACAAACACATTCACCTCTTATTCCAACAGTCTCATGGTTTTGTAGCGCAATCAGTCTGTAGCGATGCAGCCAGAGGAGCAGGCTGAAGATGCTAATGCTAACTGCTAACCGCTCCGTCACGGAGCTTCTGCTACGTTTAGATTTCTGATCTTTCACTAACATTATTATTCCTCATGGGTTGTAAAGGATTGTGATATTTATTTAAACACCAGCTGATTCTGCAGCAGACACAGCTGTCACAACTTAACACCATGTTAGCCTGCTTACAGCTTTCTAAATGTAGCACACAAACACACACGGTGGAGGTGTAGCTTCAGCTGCTGATTGCCTGTTACACAGTGTAACCTGTATGTGACCTTGATAATCTATTATTATCAAGTGCGCCTAGATGGAAAACAATGCTTACAAAACCACTTTGTTTAAAATGTCCAGTCATGTCGTTGCTACTAATTTTAGGCAGCAGGGAGCAAATATTATCATCTACGGGAAAATGATTTCAGAGTTCAGTAGACACTTGCATGAAAAAAGTTAAAAGAAGGACAAGAAAATATACTCTGCAAATGGAAATGCCTGTGCAAGCACAGTGGTGATTGTTAAAAAGAAATTGGTTTCATTTAGGACCTTGTGACCTTCTATCAAGTACCACTCCCAAATGTATGATATGGGCACATCTGCTGTGGCAAATTGTTTTTGATAACCATGTCCCAATTTTGTATGTGACCCATCCCATACTGTACATTGTGGGTTTGCACAATCAGCATCTCCTGTTGTGAAACTTACACCAACAATTTTGTTTGGATTGAAGCACACAAACATGAAAAAAAGAAAATCTTTTATAGGATATAAAACTGCTAAAAGTATTGAATCTGTATGTTTCCTGCTGCTTATTTGTCAAATCAAACTATGCACAAGTAGCTAAATGAAATAAAATAATTTCTCACTACCCCCTACATGCTTCCCTTGGTCCCACTCACCCAAGTAGGCTTAGCAGCTTCCCAGGCAAATATGTTCCCCTCTTTCCACTCTTCAACTTCATCTGTCACAGATACTGTAGCTGAATCCACCTCCCTCCTCCTGTATGGCACCACCTGATGCACACACACACACACACACACAAACATATGTACACTTGTGCATGCCTGTGCAAACACTACCCACTTGATCTGTCACAGTTCTAAGCACATGTACATACACACACCTCTTTGACTATGTGAGTGACAAGCGTTGCAATATGCTTGCCATCAAGGACACAAAAAAAACTTTTCTAAACCAGTCCAACAATAGTACAAAGAGAAAGATTAATCGGCTAAAGAAAAGGGTTAAGTAAGAGAAATGCTTATCACAAACCCTTGACAAGTTCATAAATCTGGAGTATAGATGAGGAGCATGTAGTAAATTAGGTTCAATTCATACTGTATTTTCTTTTCTGATACTACATAGGCTAATTTTCTTTCATTTTTATGAGACCCTTCATTTTAGCCAATGTTCCCTTTTTATCATAAAAATGACCATGTCCATTACCCTGATCTCCATACTCTTGGCAGTTCCCTCTTCTGTCCTCCAATTATTTGAAGCCGTAGGATCTTGTTAAATTTGAAAAAACTTCAAGTAAATAGGGGAATTAACAAAATGCATGGTGAAATACACACCTGGTGATGTAAGACCTGGTTTCAGGGCTGAATGGTTAAGTGGCTGATTAGACTGCTGGAAAAAACGCTGCTCTTTACACTCATTTGGAAAGCAGTTGCTGGAGAAATGATGAACCCTTGGTCACATCTTAAATTTGTCGATGAAGATAACTTCAAATATCTTAAAAAATAAAACATTACCTGAGAATGACAACCTAAAGTTATTTGTGGACCTTTGCCTTTAGGGCTTACTGTACTTTCAGTGCAATAACTGCTGCTAATGTGCTTTCGGTGGTAACTGTTGATTAGTAAAGCACATCAGTCCGTAAAGAGAAGTTTCAGCTTCTTGGTTTTGATGTGTGTCGATTTAATTGGGTTTTTCTAATATTCATCTGTTATCTTTTTCAAATGTAATGCTTTATCTCATATTTGTGCCAATAATATAGAAAATACTCAGAAGACTTAAGTATGATCATAACCCTCCAGAGCAACAGCTGCAGTTGGTTTCCAACAAGTTCCAGTTGTTTGTAATCCAGCAAGAGTTCAGAAAGTTGTTCAAAATATATACTCCGAATCATCTTGTAATCTTGTGCAGAAAAGTTTATCCTTGACAGAAAGATTAATGAAAAATGGATGACGGGCAGCTCAGTAAATAAATCTCCACCCTCTTGCAGTTCTGGCAGAAACTGAAATTTTGGAGAAGATAAAAAAAGAAACATCGATAATCCCCTACCACTGAAATATTTACATTGATGAAATTTTGAGAGTGCTTTTAAAAAATTCCCACACTACACCGACATCTTTCAAAGAAATTCATAGTATTAAGTTACTTTTGTTAAACCCTACAACAGTCAAAGATGTCAAATAACAGAAATGACAAAATGCAAATTGCTCTTTGTGATAACGTGCCAATCCACAGTCAACTGGATTGCCTGCAGTTATAGGTTAAAATTCATCAAGCAAGCATCCTGCTTTGCTCCGAACCCCCCGTTGGCTCACCTGTCTGTCAAATATGCAGAATCTCCTACAACTGCACCCACCTGGTTGCTAAAAGGGCATTCTGTGTCTCAAAAATATTTTTGCCTTTCAATGGAAATGAAAGTCATTAATTATACATGTGAAAATCACTTTGATGTGTTTTGTTGTTGATGTTTTGTCTTTATTTTTAGATGTGGAAAAAGGAGAACTTGTGTTTGAAAACTTCATTAGTATTCATTTTTAAGTGTCAGGTAACGCAACTGTAACCGTGACTTCAAGTATTATAGATATAATCTGCTTGTTAATATCATTTTTTTGGCTTAGTGTATCATGCTCACATGATGCTCTCTGCTCTGCTCTCTTGTCTGCTAAATGGTAAAAAATGTAGACCACTATCATCAACGTAAAAAACTGTTTCTAGCTTTTCAGCATTATTAGCTAGTATGTAGGCAAGCTAACATTGGGATATAAGTGAAAACATAGGCTCACTAGTACTACCATCATATCTGCCACATCATTTGTTTATGAAATCGCAATTTGGGATGATAAACGGTGTGATAAATGATGTGGGCATAATGTTTTTTCAAAATATACATATAAGTTTTTTTTCTGGTTGTTTGGGATTTAGATTCATAATGCACAAGCTAGGCTGCTTTATACAATGAGTGTGTGAGTCACACACCTTCCATACTACCATCTGAAAACCTTTGTGAGTACAACAATTGTCAGGGACTCAAGTTTTGTCGGCAAAAAGTGTAAAAGAAATGTACTGTTTTAGAGATTAAGCCCCAACCTTGACCTCCATAAACTGTGAGAACCAACTTCTTTACATTTATGTCAAAAGGCAGCCATGAAAATGTATTTAGGGTTGCTGCTGCTTTTTTGTTTTACAAAGTGGCACATAGCAGTGTATGTGAAATCAGTATTCACACCGATGACTACTCCCTTCTAAGCAAACTCAGAAGTGTTAAAACAAGCCTATTATGCAGTTCATGGACACAGCAGGCTAAAACCTGTTTTGTGATGCAAATACATTGAAAATCAAGTCCCCTGAGTAAAAATTACGCATTTGCCAGTATCAATCATAATTTACTTTTCTTGCTAAATGGTATACGGCAGACACTGACTGAATTGTGAGAATGAGTAGAAAAAATTAGCCTATGGCTAACTGCTTCATCAGGTAATATTATTGTTATAAGCTTGTTGGCAAACAAATGTGGATTGATCGATCAGGAAAGGTAATGTTCGACTGGTTTACCGGGATAATGCCGTCCTGTTCTCTCTGTGGCCCAGCCAAGGTAAATGCTGTCCACAATGAATCCTGTCCGGTGGAGGCAGTCAATTGCCAGAACTAGACCTATATTAAACAATTTGAGTTCCACTAGAGTCTAACAAGAGTGTTTATCACAGAAGTTGAATAACGCAATACAGATGTCAGGGGCAGATGCCTGGAGAGAAGCTCCCCAGTTTTTCCCATACCACTCCTACTCAGTAACTCCAAATGACCACTCCTTATTTTCCACAATAATAACATTGGTATTAAGTTCAAAACAGAGCCTTATCTAATCTCTAATGTAATTTGTGCGTGACAATGAATTTTCAAGAGGGGTCAAATTTATCCACAGGTTTTCTGCTAGAGATTTTATCTACTAACGTAGAGCCATTGAAACTGCAATATGAACAGTAACACTGTAAACCCAGATTTTGATTAGACTAAACAGATCAAGTTCATATAACTTAAAACTTTCTATCATGGGAATATTACTTATTAATTCTCAGTAAACTGAACTGTTCCATGTCCCTTTTTTATTGCAATTGAGTTTTTAAGTCTAATCAGCAGCTTCTACTAACATAAACTGAGTTTGCATTACTTAAACAAGTAATTTAGTTACTTCAATGATTAATTCTGAGTAAAGTGAACTTTTTAAATGGTCTATCTTATTATAATTATTTCTTTCAGTTTAAACAACTTAACCAGCTTAATTCATTGAAGTTGAGGAGGAATGGAGGAGCAGGATTTCCCACAATGCTTCACTTCTATTAACAACTTTTCAGAGATAATTTACTGTATGAAACCTGCACTTTCGGTTTTACTTTTCTTAATAATTGTTTTTTTAATTACTAATAATAGTTGAAATCACACAATATTTTTTAAAGGACTTTTTGTCGGCACTTACTGTAAGTAAGATGAACTTGAAATTTAACATTTCCTTAAGCATCGCTTCTAATTTATGTGGAATTAATTTACTTAAGTTTCCTCCACAACCTCAGAACTTCCAGTAAAATCAAACTGATCAAGTTGAGAAAAGTAATGCTTACTTAACAAGCTGAGTTCAACAAATTTGTCATAACTCAGTAACTTTAGTTCCTGTAACTCTGTGATTAGTATATTCAACTTAAATATTTATTTCCATTCTAATAGGCACTCAAGTACAATGAACATAGTGCTCTACACTTATTCAACGAATGCCTCATTACTTAAAAAATGTAAGGCAACGAGATACATTAATTTTTTAAAGTAGATTAAACTTACCTGGGTTTACAGGCCATCTTGCGGATGTTGTGGAGTATTGCGTTGTCTTTCCTCAGAGAGAGCACAGCAGCTCTTCAGTTCCAGCAGGAAGCCGTGGAGCTCCTCCTCCCCCTGGATTCTGCTTCATCATCTCATATAACACCATGATGATTACGATGATAAGGGAAAATTCAGAGTTTTAACCTGGAGCAGCAGAAATCCTGTGCTAGCTTTCAATGAATACACAGACAGCAGTGAACGAAGGCTACATGAGATTCATCATCTGTTAAACTGAACATGAAGATTCCACTCTGCTGATAAAAACATGCTCTTTGTTTTCATTTGGGAGAGTTTTAAGTAATGAACCTGCATATGAAGCCCAGACAGTGTTTTCTCTCTGTGTGGTTATGGCAACCTATCAGATGCCACCATGCTGCTGCTGTTCATGATGACTTTTTGCTTTGATATTCTATTGGTTTCATGCAGGTTATTCCATATTATGATTTATCATATTCATCATATTACTATTATCTGTTTTATATCCCATTAAAATTTTGGATAATAGTATATTATTCTACAAATTTATTATTTTTTCATTTCACAAATGATTATTTTAATCTCTAAACCGTGTTTCAAGGAGAAGAAAAGTATTTGTATTGGTACAGATTAACACAAAAGAATCATCACCTAAAGGTATAGTGTCAATATGAAAATCAGCCATCCCCAGACAGTGGTGGTAATACGCCTATCCATAGCATACCAACTGACAGGTGAAGAACAGGAATAAGAATTAGGAAATAACAGCTGTCCTCCTCTGCTGGATACTTTATAATATGACACTAACCATAAACATTCAGTCGGAGTAGTAGTTTGACCGATAACACGAGAACTCACACAGGTGAAGAACTAACCTGTGGAAAGTGTTTCTGGCGTTGCTGACACTTGATGTGCCACATGAGAACTCACACTGAGGAGATGCCATGTTCTTGTACAAAATGTGGAAATTGTTTTAGCTGAAGTGATATCCTGTGACAGTTCACACAGGCGAGAAACCGAATGCGTGTTTTATCATTTTTAGGAACAGATTCTTTCTTTGATGCCAGTTGTTCCACCATGAGATCTCACACACTAGAAAAATCTGTGAAGAGAATTGTTGAATTGAGTTGTGAGTTGGTGAGTTGTCTTGCTGACCTCACTGATGGTTAACACCAGGAGGGAGTGAAAAATGTTTACATAAATATCGCCATTTTTTTTTGTTTATTAATTTTTTGGCTGAAAAAAAGGTGGGATTTTTATCCTGAAAAGTTTTTTTTTTTTTACCTGTCACGCATTATACGATGCACACAGAATGATAGTACGGCTGCTGTGTTGTGTTTTCCACATTTAAATTTTCAACATGAAATGAGACAGTACAAAGAAACATTTATTTTAAACATTTTTGTAAAAATACATTTTGTTATATATTTTCTTTGAAACTTCATTAATTGAAAGATGTTTAATGTGATGTATTTTATGTACTTAAAGCTCCAGGAAGCATCTTGTTGGTGAGTTTTTCTAAGAAAACAACTGACTGTTTGCAGCTGGAAGCACAGAGACTGTGATGAAACAGGAATGATCAGAATCCATCTGATATGAAGCTGTGGTTTGAATCCCACTTCCCTCCTCTTTGAAGAGTCGTCAGATATCTG
>JAVQJG010271247.1:0-16468 GCA_036024015.1 Craterocephalus amniculus
ATATATATATATATATATATATATATATATATATATATATATATATATATATATAATCAATCTTCCCAGCTGCATTTAGTAGCAATGTTACCATATTAGAGTGGTGCTCGGGTATTTAACCCTACCTGTGGAACAACTGATGAGGAGGAATAAGAGTTTTTGTCTTGACTGTGAAATGCGATGAGATTTAATAAGCTTAGCTTCTTCTCACTCCTTTTTGAATATGTATGATTATATTTACTATTAATTAATGTTTACTGTTAATTTATTAATCAATTTCTTTTTTTTATTTTACTTTTTTTTGCTTTCTCTTAATTTCAAATTTTGTTTTGTAATGCTACATGATAAATTTGTTGCTTATTTTGCTTGCATATTCGAAATAAATCTCTAATGAATAAAAAAAAGGGAATACAAGGCTAAAAGCCCAATTATTGAGTATACTTTTTAAGGTTTAGGCACAAGGACGTGACTTTGTTCTTGGTTTAAAACATGAAACAGACTGCAGCCCTGTGTGCTAAAATCCAATACTTTTTTGAGCTATTCATCTCCTCCAACCTCTTCCCTTCCAGTGCTCAATAAGTATTTTATTTCCTTTACTCTTTGATGTCATTATAATAATTATGTGTAAATTTAATCTGAAATGATAAAACCCCATCTTTACTGCTGTCCTTAAAGATTACAGAACAAACCATGTCATCCAACAGATCTTTAGTGCAATCAATAAAATAGCCTCCTGGCCAAACAAAGCAGGACAGATGTGGGTGATGTGAGCTGGATGGGTTCTACCAAAAAAAGACACCAGGGATGTTTTTTTTATTATTTGTTTTTCCAGGGGTGTCAAAGAATGTACAGCAAATGTAACATGGATCTGTCCATAGCTGGAAAGCTGTTTTAACTGACCAAGGAGATTAGTGAATGGCCACACATGACCTTCTATTTTCCATATAGAAACTATATGCATTTGGATGAATGAATAATAGAATATTAAATGGGTGAAAACAGTTTGATAACAGCATTTGTTTTGTTCTTAAATTGATTCAGATTAGCTTTAATTTTTTCTCCCTTGCTCATATTAATACCTCATCAGATATCCAGCACTCAGCATGGGTTTTAATTGCTTATATTTGATGTGTTTACAGCCCACTAAGCCATGAAGTTGCAGCAGATGGATTTGTTTATTGTTCCGTCTCCCCCCTTTTTGTCCCTTTTTGTTATTGAACATCCAGTGTAAGCCACTAGATCAGTTCCTATACTGTATATTCATGCCGGTACATGTGTGTGTATGTGTGTGTGTTTGTTGCATTTCGAGCTCCACCCAAGCCTGGCATGCCACGTCGAATCATACGCGAGAAAAGACGGGAGACATCAGATGAATTAAAATCTGTCGCTCCTCCTCTTCGCCTCTGTTACCTCTCTCTCTGTGCAGACTTACGCATCCCCACCTCGGCCAATCAGGCAGCCGGGATCAGGGAACTGTGGGTAGCATGAGGAGGGGCAGGACCAGCAGCCTCCAGGGCTGGCAGCCCACCTCCCCTGTCACAGCTGGGAAGGGGAGAATGGAAAGGATGGAGGGAGGGAGAGGGAGAAAGAGGGAGGAGGGAGCGCGGAGAGGGAGGAGGTAATCCAATGAGACACAGACGGGAGAGGCAGTGCAAGGGCAACGCCTCACAGCACCGGGAATCTCTCTCCATCTCCATCTCTCTAACCCCCCCTTTCTTCTGTCTCTGAAGCGTAAAAACCAAACGACTCTCATTTCTCATTCAGTCCTCTCTGTGTGTGACTTAGGAGCATCCTTACATCTAAATCCCGTCTTTTACCTCCATGTCAGATTATTCCTTCTTTTTCTCACTAAAGTGGAATCTATTTCTACTCAAGGATGACTTGGTGACTAAAAACCAGGATCTTTTTTGAATTTTTCCTCTCTTGATTGATCAGGAATCATCTTTGTTCTGAGGTGCACAGCTGCAGAGCGAACAGTCGCTGCTAGTGGGGAAATAGGTTAGTGTGCCTGTTTTGGTGGCGGGCGGCAGAGGTGATTGCATGCTCAGTGCACCGAGGAGATGAAGAGGAGGGGGATGCCTTCCTGGCGGTAGCATCCTGTATCCCTGCAACCGTTGGTGGAGAAGGTGACTTGAAATGCTTCCGCTCAGCTCCAGCCTTTAGCGGGAGTGACAGCGGCTAAATTCTGGACAAAGAGAAAAGTACCTGAGGCGGCGAAGACAGACGACTGTTTAGAATTTGTTTTTGTGGTCACAGCGCAGGGTTGACCCGTGCGCCCGCTTTTTGTTTGGACACCATGGACATCAACCTCCAGTCGCACCGATTTTACTTTCCCCAGATCTACTGCGCTGAGCCCGGGGTGCAGCCACAGCTCGCTGAGTTCAAAGTCAGGTGGGTTTCCAATGCAGGGAATGGTGTTTGCATCTGTCTATACATTGAAAATCCACGATTGTCATCTCCACTGTTGCCTTTCTAATTGACATAACATGTGGTTAAAGCTTCATGATTGTGTTTTCTATCAGCTCCCCAGCTGCTGCTGCTGCATATAAGGCAATTCTGTGTATGAGTGCTGCTGTGAGTGGCTGATTGCCCTTGCAGGGGGATGGGGCTGCATGTTAATGTATTAGCAAGCTGTGCAGAAAAGTCATAGTCTCCTGGGAGAAGCAGGGGGCATTGATGGCCTACGAGGAAGCTTGCCAAGTTTAGACAGAGGGACAGACAGTGCCACGGTTGTGCTCACCGTCCATCTTTAACCCTCTTACCGAGCACCTGCGCGGCTCCTTTGTTCTCGACTTCTTCTTTTTGCCAGTCTTCCTCTCCAGTCACTGCTTAAAGTGCTCAGGGGTGGCTTGTTGCATCCACAACCGACAGCTGCCGTCATGCTTGCAGAGCGTGCGAAGACGCATGCTCAGACATGCAACAGCTTCCTTGTTCTTTGTCTCGTTGGGATGTGATGGGCTGCTGCAAAAACTCAGAGCTGGCGCTTTGTGTCATCGATGAAGAGAGAAGAATTGCGTTCATTTCAAGGAAACATGGGCTATGATTTTAGCCATCTGTCATTGTATCCTCCCATGCGCTCATCAATCTTTACATACATAGCTTGAGAAGTCCTTGTAATCTCATATGCAATACATTTACGATTCCTCCTCTAACAGCTCTGATTAGTGCAGCTTTAAGAGACTCAGCCAGAGTTTTCTACACTAAGCAGCTTTTAGTTCGGCCAGGCCCTCAAGCTGGTAGGGCAGCTATGTGGGGCTCTGACTGTGTCACTGTCACGACCTGGCTGAGATCCCTTATGGCGCCACAGGAGCTTGAGGGTTGCAAGAACAGCGTTTGTTTACCAAATGAGTTAGGAGAGCAGAAATCAGTGATTCAGAGAATTTAATTAATCTTATCCTTAACTTTACAAAACACCTGACACATCCTTTCTGCTTATTTCAACCCAGGTTAATATTTCATTGAAGGGAATTTTCCCAGTTGCTGTAGTCCAAAAGAAAATAATTGCATCTCTACTGAGTGGCGAAAATGCTCACATTATCAAACATTAGAAAATACCAGCCACTATCAGAGTTTTATGAATCTGTAGAATGCAGCCCTAATGAAAACCATTGTCTCACACGTTTCCTGCTGTGCCTCACACCTCTCCTTTGCAGAAAAAGAATTACACAGGGAAGACAAACACATTCTCGTACACCTTGTGTGTCTACGCAGGGGAATGAGTTTCCATAAAAGCACACTGGCATGTATCTGCTTCAGTTCAGCTAATATTTCATCAGTATTTCATTAGCTATAGAATCTGATGTGGAGAGAATGACAGCTTTTACAGCAGCATCATCATGTGGGCTACTCATTATTAATAAGTTGAGCTCATTATGGAGCTCAGAAAGAGGACAGACCGGAGACAGAAGAATCTGGAACCAAGAGAGAAGTGAAAGAGTTGGTGAGAGAAATGAGATTGGGGAAGGAAATATATAAGGGAGAGAGAAAAGGGGTGGGAGGGTTGGTGGGAAAAGCAAAGCATAGCAATATGAATAGAGTAGACTGCAAATGTGCTTCAGATGGATGGAGGTGGAACTGAAGGAGAAAGGAGACTCTGGTGTAATTGTTGTTGGGGGGATGGATGTTTGAACATGAAATCTGGTGCGGCATACGCCTTGGTAAAACATTTGGAGGGTGGTGGCAGTGCTGGGATATTCACACCAGCCTGTGTTCCATGGTTACCGCAGGATAGCCACATGGTAGCATGATAACCATGACAACCAGTGCTGGCCAATCCACTAGACCAGAGCTACACATACAGTTCATGTATGCACAGAAAGCTGCACCCGTATATACTGAGAGCAGGTCCATCTGTCCCCTTTGGCTCCTCCAACAGCAAGCAGAAAAAACAATGATGGTCATGTTTTTATCTGATTTATTGGTAAATGGCACCAGTCATTATCAAGTCTTACATGTTCATTTTTTCCTAAGATAGGCTACTAGAAGATATCAGTGAAAAAACCATTACCATGCTTACCAGGTTATTTCCACTGAGACTCCATGGTACACTAATAAATTACTCAAAGCCACTAATTCAGAAAGGTGGTGTCATTCCTAACAAACAACAAGCAAACCAAGATGCCGTGAAAATGTTGGTCCAAATCAAATTCAAACTGTCTTTAAAAATATGTTATATCCTTAAATCCTGTTTTATTCTTGTTTTGTTCAGATCTATTCATATCAAATGATGGTCTGACAGTTTATTTTAACCTGCTTTGATGTTTGTGACACTCGACAGCTGAAGCAGCATCTTCCATCAGAGAAATGGAGCCACTTTTAAACTTTAGCGTCTTCTTACCGACACAAATTGAACTAATAATTATAAAAATAAGAAAACAACGGGCAGATGTGAGGATAAGTGAGGAGAATGTCGTTTGTTATGTCGGGAAGACTTCACCTTAGCTCCTGTGGTCATTGCGGTCTATATTGACTTGTCTAGTGGCCATCGATGCTCACTATATTTCAAGATGTATTGTGGGTAATTTTGAGGGCACTACTTTTTTCCTTTTGGACTTTCTTAAACCCTTACAAAATGGCACAACCCCTATATAGGGCACTATCTAAGGAATACGGTGCACCCTATGTGTCATTAGCATTTAGCTGCACAATGTTAGCAGTTTGCTAACAACATTTTTTGCATCACCAAAGTTGTGATGTTGCTTTCATTCAACAATTGCAAATATTACCTAGTTTTTAGTGAGAAAAGCGGATTTTTTAAATGCCACTAGGAAATGATAAAGGAGCATTACAAACTATGAATGGCAGTAAATTTCCAACATTTGATGTCTAATAAGGTTAAAACCTTTCACTCTGCTCCTAATAATGACAGGAGGAAAACTGCTGTGCTGTAGATGTTTTTAAGGTTAGCTATATTTCAGTTGGGATGTCCATACCAACAATTATTTGTCATCTTATGCAGAAATTTTTGTACACTTAGTAAGCCAACTTGGACTATTTCTGGGCAGCTTGTTATGCCATTGCATGTCAAACTTGTTGCCTTCAGCTTGGAGGTGATTAATTCCTGTTTGAAGTCACAGAAATTGCAATGATTTTTAAATATAAGCGTTGAAATAAAAGCACCCTTCTGTGTAAAACAAGCCTTTTTAGTGCCTGTCCCTCTTTAGGTTTTCCCTTCCCAAAATGCTTACTTTCATGTTACTGGGAGATTATGTGAAAGCCTTTTCCTGTAAACACCACATCTGATCGCTGCCACAAGTTTTGAAAGTACACTGCAAAAAATACAAGATAGAAAAATTTCTTTTTCTACAGAGAACATCTTCTGAAATCTGTTTTTAACTTCAGAGAAGGACTTTACCACAGAGTTTTAGCACACATGTTTGAGGCCAAGTCTCTGAAACTTTAACTTTGGTTAATTTGCTAAAAATTCTCACTACACTTCACATCAGTATTTAATAGAAATTAAATACTGGTCCAAATCACTCTTGCTGCCTTTTCCTCCTGCTTTAAAAGAATATCTGAACTTTAACAATTTAATATGACGGATTAAATCACAACATCTTTTTAGATTTTCAGATTTTTACTCTCCTCTGTTGTCCCCTCTGGCTTCTTCTTTTCATTCCCCTCAAAAGCCTTTATTTTAAATCCAAGAGCCATTGTAATGTAAGTTATTGCTTAAGGATTATGTCTTGGGCTGATCTGCATAGTTTTTTTTTTATCAGGATTCCCAGAGGAGGCCAAATGTCTGTATTATTCCACCCCCGGTCCACTACAGTCTGACAGATTAGGGGTGGACTGTACCATACATGCATATCAAGCATAGGAAAGCACTGCTGGAAACATTGTGGGTCAGTAGATCCATGAACTGATGATTCGCAGCAGAAACAGGAAGGCATGTCGGTCAATTACAGAAGCCTGCGAGTGTTTGTTGTCCATATAATCAGGTGCAAATGCAGCCCGATTTAAAAAGCACTTAACCTAATGGCCTCCAGCAAATGCCCATTTGAAAAATTGATCACATGTAAATGTGCTTACAGTACACATGTGTGAGGCTCCACAATGCAAAGGAAGAGGCAGCTTCAGGGCATCAGTTTTTTTGCTACGCAACATTTGTTCCTTTTCTTTCCTTTTCTAACTGTTTCGTGTAGGCGATGCACATGTTGCCCCTGCTCTTCACACATTTTCCTCTTATATCGTCAGTCTATTTCTTTTTCTCTGCCTTTTTCCGCTCTCTGCTGTATTCAGCTTGTCTCCACTCTCGCCTCTCAGCATGGGGTCTGAGTGCATCTGCTCTTCCATTTCATTCATTGGTTTGTGCTTCAGTAAACTGGGAGAAACTCACTGACCTCCCTGACTGCATCCACATGCTCTCCAGTGGAAGTTTGACTCCACTAATATGCCCTCAGTGGTGTGTAGCTTCAGTGAACAGATGAGGACAGCCTGAGGCTCTGGATGTGGTATTAAACATTCCACAAATTAAATTGAGATTAAGATTCCCACGAACAACAAAGTAGAAAGGAATGTTTGGCTTCATGTTTTAGCCATTAATGTTGCACCTGGAACAAGAACTAGATACTTTTTAAGGAAAACTGTGACGTTATTTACTTTTTTGTTACATCTGATGAGAAAATGAATCAGGATCCTGAAATTCACAATGAATCTGACATTGCATTCAGCAGCTTTTTCCAGATTAAAGATTTTAACAAGTCAAGATGTAAATCTATGATTCCATTCCACTCAGACAGAAATTTCCTAAAAAGTATCTGACTTTACCGTGAAGTGAGCACTGGTATGATGATTTCAATTGCACCTACAGGTGTGCATCGCAGTCCTCTTTATTAACTTTTTCTGATTATCAGCCACTGTGCCTGATAGAGTCCTAAAGTTACCAGATAATCAGAACATCTAAATCTGTGCCACTTGCTGAGCTTGGTCCTCGACCCCTAGCCTGCAGTGTAAACTAGCTGCATGGTGAAGTTTAAAGTTTGCTCCTCATTCCGCTGCTTTTTGTCCAGGCAGCAGCACAATAACACCATTGACTCTACAGTAAGAGGACACATGGGAAGTCAACCAAAATGATTTGCTTCACTCGTTACCTGCCAAACTCGCCAGCACGGTCATTTGTACCCACCAACATTCATTTTAACCCATATTTGACAGGTGTTCATTTAGAGCCCTGCTTATATGTACCAGCTTTTGTAAAGATGAAGTGTACTTTGTGTGAGCATGCCATTGGGCTAGAGATTTTCTAAAGGTTTGGAAAACAGAAAATTTCCTGCAATTTTGTCCTCAAAACAAGCAAACTTAAGTTTGAAATTTGAAACAAGCAAACTTCTCATGCATATTATCGGATCTCATCTGCAGGTCAGCTACTGACTACAGAGCAGATGAACTTTGTTTAAAGCTGAAATCAACTCATCGGGGATCTTTGACAGTGTGGTCCGTCTGCTGACGCTTCGGTTATGTCAGAGGATTTCATTGTCTGAGAGACATAAAGGACCATTGGAAGTGTAAATCCCCCGCTGCTGAGAGGGACAGAGTAGCAAATAAATAAATACAAAGCTAAGCAGGGTCAGACACAGAAAAACCTCTTTTTAATTTCAGTTTTTCCACAACTCAACAACATGAAAAAACAGACCCCTTAAACCACTGACACATTTATTACGTGCTGTTAATATCAAGGCTTTTCATCCCTCACTTTAATATATCCATGTGTTAGTTCAAAATGAAAGTAGAGAGGACCTGATCTTAAGTGAAACTTCCAGTGAGTCTGCCCTGCCTTGCAAGATTTCCTACTGCTTCTCAGTTGTTCAAACTAAGCTCCTGGGGGAAAGGAAATGCTTTAAATGTGGTAATTGGAAAGAGCAGCAAAAGACACCTTATCCTTGCTCTTCCTTCCCAAGCTTTCAGCTGGAATTGAACCATAAATTCGGTCCAAATTCATGGCAACAGAAAGTGGCGTTCTTCCTTTTGGCCATCCTCGCTGACCTTAGTGAACTGTCAAAATTGCTTAATGCTTTATTTGGCAGTTCAAAAGGGAATTGCAAAACCCCCATAGCAGGACAGTGTGTAGACACAGAGGGCAGTTTAGAGGCTATGTTGTCTGCCTTTCACTGGCAGCAGTTAGAAGTCGTACAGTATTTCATCGCAGTTCTTCCAGCCACTCCTGCATACACAAATGGATGCATACAGCCATGCAAATACACAGTCGCTGCATCGAGAGACAGTTATTCAATAAGACAGGACATTGTTCAGTCTTGTGGCAAAGACAGTGAGGTCTGTAATTAAGGCGCATGCCGTCTGAGGGCTTATGTCGCTGTTTTTATTCATATCTCGCTGCTCATTCATCTTTTCTTCGCAGCCGCGTTTTCTAGGCCAGGCGAATATTCCACTCCAGTTGTCATGCCAACAGATTAGTGTGCTTCGGCGTGGTCTCAGCAGTCAGCAGTTGAGTCTGGGAGTGTGTTTGTTTGCACGTGATGTATCCACTCTGCAGGGTCTCCATGCTCGGAAATGCATTTAGATACACTCAAGCTGAATATACAATCATGTGAAGGCCAGAAGTCCATTTTCGTTCAATTTCAAGGTTTTACATATTCGGAGATAATAAAAATCCCTATTAGGTCATAAAATGTAACTTGTCTAATCAGCAGCAACACATGGCATATTACACAATATTGTTACTTGTTTAACAAAAGCAAAGCCAAAATGTACAAGTAGTGTGTGAAAATCTGAACCATCCTCCTGATTCAGTATCTTGGAGAAACATCTTCTGCACTTGAAATAGTCATTTTCTGTATGAGCTCATCGGTCTCACATTGTTGTGCTGAATATTTGGTCCACTCTTCTTTGGCATGGTTCGTCAGGTTTGCAGGTTTTCTTCACACTCAGCTCTTATAGGGTCCCATCACGTTGAGTCGTTACATTTTTATTTAACTAGTCTGCTGAAGTCATATTGCTGCATTTGGGATCATTGTCCTGCTGAATGACTCAGTTACAGCCAAGTTTTAGCTGTGGGACAGATTTTCCAACATTTGACTCTCGATTACTTTGGTACACAGAGGAGTTCATTGTCAACTTAATGACTGCAAGGTGTCCAGGTCCGGGAAAGGAAAACAAGCCCAAATCCTCACCCCTCCATCGCCGTGCTGCAGCTCCCACAGTTTGTCTCTATGTATTGTGTATGTTCTGATGTATTGTGTTGAGTTTCTGATAAATGTGCATTACAGCTAAACATTGTTTTAGAAACTTTATCGTTGCAATCCAGTTTTTTTTTTAAGACAAACCATCCAAAAATTTCCTATTCAGTCATTAGGCATGCTAACAGAAGCCTGTGAAGTCTGACATGTGTAGCTTTGTGGTTTTTAGGCATTCCCTCTTTGGATTCATCTGTCTGCAAGACAATGTTCGAGGACTCTTGTGGTCTGTTTAGACTGTGCCCCCGCCCCTCGGGCCTTTCGGCTTGAGGTCGTTCTTTCTCACTGTGGTACAATGAACGCCCCATTATGAAGCAATGACCTTATAACCCGTCCCAGATTGATGAGCTGCAATGTTTGCATGTCTGAGATCACAGCTTTTCTCCTTGGCATTGGAAGAAACGTCCCAGATCAGCAACCTTCTTCCTCTGGTCTCTTATTAATGATTGCCAAACAATGTTTTAGTGTTGTAGTACCGCCAATGAGTGACTAGAAGTGTGGATCAGGAAGGGTATAGGAAAAAGACAAACAAAACCTCTCACCTTGCCAGGATCTCTCTTCTCTCTTTTGACCCACTGACTTTGCTCTCATGCAGAGACCGGCAAACTTGGGAAACCAGCCTACTGGTATATCGTGTAGTAGTAGTTGTTGCTTTCCAAGAAGCTACTCATCCTAAAAAAAAAAAAAATCATAAAAAGATCTTCCCCTCCACATTATGTAATGCAATGGTTCTGAACTGGCTGATGCTGGTGGAGTTTTTCTCTTTGGGAGTGAAAGGTCCAATTGCCTGTTGCCACTTTCATTGCTCTGAAGCTTCTAGCCATTTCTTCCTTTCTGTATCCACAGAACATGTTATATGTGATAAAGTGTCTGCATTTATAAACATTTTCACGTATGCTTATAATCAGTGAGTGAAGTAATTTAATTAGTACCTGATTGCTTTAAGTTGTAAACCTAGTTAGTTTTTTACTCAAATGGCTTCAAAAACAAACAACTATGTGTCCTCATCTACCCTCTCTGTGTCTCGGTGTCAGGTTATTTCTCGCCTAGACAGAAGAAGACACACAAGAATGAGCCACACCAAGATCTGTGTTTCTGCATGCAGGGGAGACCAGTGTCAGTTGAGAGCTGAAACTGTCTCCTTGCAGCCTTTTTATTGTTTGAACAAAGATGATAACAAGGCATAAACAACAAATGGTTGTCAGTGAGTTGAGCTTATCCGTGAGTGGGCCAGCCCCCCCACCCCTCCTTGGGGCCAGGGAGTCTGTTTGTAGAAAGCGAGGCCATTCCTCATGACCTTCATGTAACTACAGTTAATATGCAGACAGTTAAAATATAAGAATATGCTTTAATAGACAGACAGGAAAATGATCATAATAGAGCAACATTGATTTTTTTCTAACACTCGGTTATGTAATTGGTCATTCATGGGATTAAACATGCTGAAAACATCGGCCTGTTCCATTTTTTGACCACTCTTTGTAGAGGAGAGGATTTTCCGAGAGGAAATGTCCCTCTGCATCTGTCTGTGGTCTAAAATTGTACGCACAGTTAGCTAGATTAGCTTGCACAATAGCTTTCCAAAACGGGGCCAGAGCTAGAGATGATTTAACTCTCCGGGTCCGCTGAGATGGAGTTCAAAAACTGCCCTTCTATTTCTGGCATAATATGCAGCGTCATAGTCCAGTAATGAGTATTACACGCTACAACTTTCCACAAATCACTGCTCACGAGCCATCATTTCCCTCCTCGTTTCTCCCGTCAGCTGCAAAAACGTACACGATGTGATTTGCAGACCTTAAACCCGGTTCAGTTTTTTTTAGACTTTGCTTTTGCGAGTTGACCTATTTGGTTTGTTTTATGGCTGTTTGTTTTAGAGCTGGCAGGCTGTCTAAAAGTCTGCCGTCAGCTCGGGCCCATTTCACCCTCCTCCCTCTTCATCGCCTTAACCTCAAATACGAAAGCAAGCAAGCTGTTTATGTGACTAGACAAAAACTTTCCAAACAGTTTACTTTGTCATTACCCATTTTTCATAGAAAAATCCAAACGGCGTACATGTTCCTTTATAAACATGCAATGATTTACATGACAGGACAGAGGCATGGGAGTACTCACGCTGTCACGCTTTACTGATTTATCACCTGCTATGTCACAGAAATGAATGGGGGTAGAAGAAAGTGGAACTTTAGCTCCTCGCTGCAGAGATTTTCACTGAGAATACATGCATATTAAACCTTTTTGATTACAAAGTTTCACCAGCACACAAACTTTTCTGCAGAGCAAACAGCTGCAGCAGCAAAAAGTGGGCCAGACTATTTCTGCAAGCACCTGAGCAACTTCCCGGAAGGAGACTGTTGAGATACAAAGATGGGTGCAGAAATGATAGAGTTAAAGACACTCAACATGATGCCGAAAGGCCCTAAAGGTTAGACTGCAGAGACAGTTTAACACTGTTTATCCTATTTTCTTTGTAAGCTAAGGTTTAGCTGTGGCTCAGTCCCATTCCTCATGTCGCTTTGCTCTGGTGTGCTTATAAATCTTTAAGCTGTCAGCCGTTCCTCTTTCTCCTCTCTGCTGCTTTGATGTTTCATGCAGCCAACACACACACATACACACTCTGTGGCACATACAAGCAGTTTAACACACCCCTGTTTCTGGCCACTTTGGAAGCGGGAGGATTCTCTATCATTGTCCTCTTGTCTAGGAAAACAGAGAACATTTTGTGAAGGGCTTCGATATCGAGACAAACATTTTATGGTGACGATTGTTCTTGCCAGCAAACTCTGGGGATTTGGCTGTTCCCTCTAGGCAGCTGGCTGAGGGACACAAAGACACTTTCTGTGATATGCTGTTCTGCTCTTTCATTGCTGCAAAGTTATGAATACACAAAAAATCGAACGCATGCAGGCAAACAATGATCAAGTGTTGCAAGCATACACGCTTCTCTGTGCACTCTCATTAACCTGAAGGCTGTTTGGTGACGGGAGAGAGGAGAAGGGATCTGCTCAACCACCAGGGCAGGGGAAAATAAAATATCCAGGTACTAAATTTTATTCAATAAACAATAGAAGCACTAAACGTCTCACACATGTATAGGCTTGTGTGGCTGTCTTTTTTAGGATATTATATTAATGCATGTTCATTATGTGCATCCAATCTCTAATCTTACCTTAACCATTTGTCCAACTTTAACCTTAAAGTGATGTTTCAGAGTGTCTTACCTGCAGTCTGCAGCAGTCAGGGGCTCTCAGATTTGGCCAAATGTTGGACAGGACAGCTACTGTAAGCTAAGAGCTCCTATAAGTATCTTTCTTTTGAACTAAGATGACATTTTTGATATTTTACTTGTTTTAAACTGTGAAATTAGTTGCTCTGTGCACACTTTATTTCCTGATTGTCCAAACTGAGAGTGCTCTGACCACTGTCTGCTGCAAGTGTGACAAAACCAAAAACATGATAAAAAAAATCCTCCAAAAACTGAAATAGTATCCAGATAATAGTCAAAGTCAAACTTTACCTTATCTTCAGTTTCAGCCCTAACCTTAAGAGGAATCCAGAAATGGTGGTCCCCTGTACACACATGCACACAGCAACAACATAGTCAACTATAACAGTTTTCACAGTTTGTTGTCACTGGTGACTGAACACAATCAATTACACAAACTCTTTACATGAATCGACTCTTAATCTACTGACTGCCTCAAACTTTATCAAGTGTGTAGAGCATTGTGAGAGATTTCATGGTGTTTCATGAGGAGATTCTCCGTGTATTTACCTTTTTTTCTGGCTTAAGCTGCATCAAATCAGCGCGGTCAGCGCTACACTGTAAATGAATTCCTCACAGTTCTGTTCCAACCAGGTCTCACAAGAAAATATTTAACTGCTATGTATGTATAAAGTGTCTGACTTAGATTCATTTAGTTAGATTTGTTTTTTTTATGTATGGAAGACTTAAGATGTAAAGAGAACATAGTGTTTGGTCTTCTCTTTTTTTTTCATTAATGATCTCAACCAGCTGTGTCTGACAGGAACGATTAAAAGTGAGAAGTTGTTGGGTCCTTTTGGGGCTCTAGAAAGGTTCTCAGGCAAGTGTGCAGTGTAAAGCTGAGTGTTCACTCCCCCGAAACATTTTATCACTTTTGTGAGTTTCACATTATGCAAAAATGTGAGCAGTTTACAGTGTACAAAGAAAAAATCAAAGCATGCAGTTTTGAGGATTTCAAATTTTTTGTGAATCATTTCTGACCATTTGTGGCGTCTTTATAAAATGTAGGAAAGAAGACACTTCGCACATCTATAAGATCACAAGAGAAGGAACAATCTCCTCTGGCAATCATTTGCCTGATCAAAGTCTAGGACTGAAACGTGGCAATCAAAAATTATTTCATGCAAGTTGGACAGAGTGTGGAAGTCTTTTTGATTTATCTTTATAAAATGCAAAATAAGAATTAAAAATACAAATGTGGAGTTTCAAATGTTTTGAAACTAAGGAAGTGTGTTGATTTTACAATTTTGAAATAGGTACTGCTGCGTTTTGTATCAAATGCAGACTAATACTGGTGTCAGACTGTTTTATTTGTCTGTATTTATTCAAATTTAAACATCCATTTGCAAAACACTGAAGTAGGTTTATTTATGAAAAATGACATTTGTTTAGTTTTTGAAAAAACAGCAAAAGCATACTCCTCTGGTTGCCATGACAGATTTGTTGATTGTGTTGTGTGATTCCTTGTTTTCTGCCTTTATTAGTGTTTAAAAGTTTGTGATTAGTATGTGTTTCCTGTAACCATGTGACTCACACAAGACCCGTCTTTTCTTTGCAGAGATCTGGCATTTTGCATTTTGTCTCCTTCAACATGTTATAAAGGTTGTAAGGTTTGCAAAATTTATGCATAGTTACAAACCTCACATCAAAGCCTTTTTTCATCTGACATAAGACACTGATGCTGAACCACCTTATTTGTTTTCCACGCTTTTCTTCCCTCAGTTGCCTAAATAATTGAGCACATTTACATAAAGCGTGCAATGCCTGTAAATTAGCACCATATGGACCCTTTGAAGGTGCCATACCATGGAAAGTGAAATTTCCTGAACTTTGTTTAATGTAAATTAGGCTTAGGTAATACATAAAGACTGAAATAATATCATGCCATGTCATGAAACAAGTTGCCAAGCTCTTAAGCTGAACCATATTGTCATGTATTCAACTCATGGACTGTGTTAATACTGTTGAGACTCATTAGGTTGTTCCAACACTGATGTCAGCTAGCATTTCATTGATTCACCTTGAAACTGAGATAGCTAAAAGAGGGACCTGTGCCATATTGTTAGGTGCAGCTCTGTCACATTACAGCGGTTGTTCTTGGCAACAGACAGAATCAGTTGTTCACAAATAGAGAAAAGCTTCCGAGCTTTGTCAATGCAGCTTTCCAGCAGCAAGCATGAAAAGTCCATTGATCTGTCAGTGATATTCAAGGTAGGCCTCTTTGTATTTCCTATTAAAGGAAACTTTCTTATTTCTGCTCTCTCTGCGTTTTAACTTTGTTCATTGTCTTTTTAATCTCCACTACTTCGTCTGAAGAAACTCTCCAGAGATGATTTGCCTTTTACAGTTTACTAAGCTTAGCTAGCAGCTGCAGCATGCACACAGGTCAGCAGTTGTTGGTCTAATGTTTGGGGGTGTAGTAGGTGGGACAGGGAGATGAAAAGTGCAACAACACTTTCAGACTATGCTGAGTTCAATGCTTTTGCTGCAGAATTAGCATTTTGCTGCCCACTGACAGATGCTTTGTAGCCTAGTAGTAGTGGGGACCACTTTTTCACAGTGCTGGTACAATATCTCTTATTGCTCCAGATAACTAGTCAAATGCTACAGATATGTTTTATTCCCGAAATACTGCTGCAAGCTTGCTTTGTGTCATCAATCAAATATTTAAAAAATTCCCGTTTTCCTGTGATGCTTCCAGCAGAGCACTGCAGCGTACGGAGTAGATGTAGAGCCAAGTTTTCATTGCCTTTACTCAGAGTTGGATGTAGATATAAATCTGTGGTTCATGCACACAGAAATTAGCATACAGCTTTTTGCGTGGCCTTTTTTTAGGCAGATTCTTCTTTGTTGTTTGTGCACTTCCGTCTATGAGCCTTGAGCACTAAGGCCCCAGAAGTGGAGCAACACAATAGCTTTGATGTTGCAATGTCTGCAGGGTGACGCAGTGTAACAGCAACAAGCCACGCTGTGGACGGAAGCTGAGCCATTTTTACAAAACCCTCTGACAGCACAGATTACTCTTGGAAACATGACTAGGACTGACAAGAGCAAATACTCAGAGCTACGAGCACTAACAACACTACACAGCGGTACTAAAGCTTGTGTAAAAAGCTCTGAAACTACAACCGTAGATGTACTTATAGGTAGTTCTTTGTTAAATGGCTCGCCCTCTGGCTGATGCTGATTCAAAGAAACAGAAAACGAGTTAAAGTGATCAGAGCTAACTCTCAGCTTTAAAGGAATCAAACATAAAAACTACTTCATATGATGGCAGTAAATTAGGTGGAAATGTGAGAAATTCATCCTGCACTCTAACTGAAAAAAATGCCATTACCAAGCATTTATTGTGCTGAATTCAAATTCCCAAGTCATCAGCAGAGGAGAGGATCAAAGTGCTAATTATCCTTCATGCTTCAGGGGTCTTTTTACATTTTTTTCTTTTACTATGTGTTTAATTCCTGAAATAACCCTGCCTCCTGTGCGGGGGGGGGGGGGGGGGGGGGGGGGG